>OY744549.1:46158010-46213010 GCA_963556195.1 Sepiola atlantica
TCGATGTTTCATGCTAATGCAATTATCAGTGCAGGAAATTAATTCTCTACGGTCAGCGGGCTCGAACTCGAAATATATATATATATATATATATATATATATATATATATATATATATATATATATATATATTATATATATATATATATGTGTGTGTGTGTGTGTGTGTTTGTGTGTGGTTGTGTATCACGCTCTTACTGTCTGTGTCCCTCTTTTTCACTGTCAATCTATCTGTCTATCTATCTCTTACTCTCTCTCTAGCTTCCTCAGAGTATGAGATTGTAACAGTTCCGTCCGAATGGAAAATCGACGTAGTGTTGTTATAAACAGATTTCTAACTTTAAAAATAAAAATATGTAGCAACGCGCATGCACGCGGTTATGTGTATAACATTGGGAGAGTTGTGCAGGGTCTATGTGATCTGCCCTATGAAAGCCGACTCAAGAAATTTAACCTTTTCTCCCTTAAGCGCCGACGATTACGTGGTGATCTCATTTTGGCCTACAATCTCCTCAATGGTCATCACAATATATCTGAAGACCTTTTATTCACTTCTGCACCAGGAAAAGATCTACGGGGACACCACAAGAAACTATTTCATCGCCGATTTCGATTGAACCAGAGGAGGGCCGCTTTCTCAATCAGGATCCCTGGACCTTGGAATAGGCTTCCAAGAGAGGTAATAAATGCACCAACAACGCATCAATTTCTAGCTGAATTTGGACAGGTGCTGGGCTACTGTATCCTCTTCTGTATAAATTTCTACCACCCTTCTCCTATTGAGCAACTGAAACATGCTTGTTTTATTTTTTTCTAAATTAATTGAATTAAATTGAATTGAATTATATGTATTCTGTTTCACATTTACTGCCTCTCCACGAACGCTCAATGTGACACAATATCGATTTAATGTGGAGGATAGGAAGCTAGGTATAACAGCGAAATAATTAGTCAAAAAACTCTCTCCACATGCTGGATATCAAGTATTAGATATGGAAACTCAAATAGTTGACTGACGAGGGAGACATAAAGTGGGAGAAATATTTCAGGAGTGAGTTTGTAGAAAGAGCGTCGAATGAAAAATACATCACTTAACTGGTAGAGAGAGCGGGTCTTATTCTATAAAATGCATGTAACAAATATAATCGAATATTTCTAGCTGTATGGTCTGATAATCTCTTTTTCTATCTCTTTCTTCGTATATCTTTCTTTTTTATCTCTCAATCTTTCTTTTCTTCTTCTTCTTCTTCCTCGTTTGCCTTTTCTTCGTTTTTTCTTTCTTTTTTAGTTGAACCTCTCTCTCTTTCCGCGTATGTCTTTCTTTTTTATATCTACCTCCCTCTGATTTCTTCTTCTCTTTCTTCTTTTCTTTCTTCTTCTTCTTCTTCTTCTTCTTCTTCTTCTTCTATGTCTTCTTCTTTTTTCTTCTTCTTCTTTTCTTATTCTTTTTCTTCTTCTTGTCCTATTTCTTCTTCTTCTTCCTCTTCTTCTTCTTCTTCTTCTTTATCTTCTTCTTCTTCTCTTTCTTCTTCTTTTTCTATTTCTCCTCTTTCTTCTTTTTCCCATTCTTCTTCTTCTTCGTTTGCTTTTTCTTCTTCTTCTTCTTCTTCTTCTATTTCTTCTTCTTCTTCTTCTTCTTCTTTTTCTATTTCTTCTTCTTCTTCTTTTCTTCTTCTTTTTTTATCTTGTTCTATTTCTTCTTCTTCTTCTTTTTCTATTTCTTCTTCTTCTTTTTCTTTTTCTTCTTCTTCTTCTTCTTCTTCTTCTTCGATGTCTTCTTCTTTTTTCTTCTTCTTCTTTTCTTCTTCTTTTTCTTCTTCTTGTCCTATTTCTTCTTCTTCTTCTTCTTTATCTTCTTCTTCTTCTCTTTCTTCTTCTTTTTCTATTTCTCCTCTTTCTTCTTTTTCCCATTCTTCTTCTTCTTCGTTTGCTTTTTCTTCTTCTTCTTCTTCTTCTTCTTCTTCTTCTATTTCTTCTTCTTCTTCTTTTTCTATTTCTTCTTCTTCTTCTTCTTTTTCTATTTCTTCTTCTTCTTCTTCTTCTTCTTTTCTTCTTCTTTTTTATCTTGTTCTATTTCTTCTTCTTCTTCTTTTTCTATTTCTTCTTCTTCTTTTTCTTTTTCTTCTTCTTCTTCTTCTTCTTCTTCTTCTTCTTCTATTTCTTCTTCTTCTTCTTTTTCTTTTTCTTCTTCTTCTTCGTTTGCCTTTTTTCGTTGTTTCTTTCTTTTTTAGTTGTATCGTTATTCCTTTTCTTTCTTCTATTATCTATTCTTTCTTTCTCTTTTCTCTTTCTTTACTCCTTTCTTTCTTTCTCTTTTACTTGTTTGTCTTTTTCGTTTCTTATGCATTCATTTACTGTTTCATTCTTTTATCTTTCGTTTTTTCTTTCATTTTTTTCTCGTACTTCGAATTAATCGTCTCTTTTCTTTTTCTCTCTCTTTCTCCTACATATCACCTCCTTCAAATGCTTTCTCTCTCCCTTTCCCCCATTTTGCTCCTCTCACCTTTGTACATACAACACTCTTTAAATTATACTTTTGTTCGTACTTCAAATCAATGGTCTCTCTTTCTCTCTCTCTTTCTCTCTCTCTCTCTTTCTCTCTCTCTTTTTCCCTCTTTCTCTTTCTCTCTCTTTTTCTCTCTCTTTCTCTTTCTCTCTCTCTCTCTTTC
Organism: Sepiola atlantica; assembly: GCA_963556195.1. Taxonomy (NCBI): domain Eukaryota; kingdom Metazoa; phylum Mollusca; class Cephalopoda; order Sepiida; family Sepiolidae; genus Sepiola; species Sepiola atlantica. Next base: position 46,160,680 of record OY744549.1, read on the forward strand.
TTTCTCTTTTTACTCACTCTTACTCTCACACTTTCTCTTTTTCTCTCTTTCTCTTTCTCTTTCTCTCTCTCACTCTTTTTCTAACTCTCTCTTTCTCTCTCTCTTTCTCTTTCTCTTTCTTTCCTTTTTTCTTTCTCTCTCTCTCTCTTTTTCTTTTTTACTCACTCTTTCTCTCTCTCTTTCTCTTTCTTTCTCTCTCTTTTATTCTTTCTGTTTCTTTCTCTTTCTCTCTCACTCTTCTCTCTCTCTTTCTCTTTCTTTTGCTCTTTCTCTTTCTTTATCTGCCGCTCGCTCTTTCTCTCTTTCTCTTTTTACTCACTCTTTATCTCTCTCTTTCTCTTTCTCTCTCTTTCTCTCTCTTTCTCTCTTTCTCTTTCTCTCCTTCTCTCTCTATTTCTCTTTCTCTCTTTCTCTCTCTCTTCTCTCCTTCTCTCTCTATTTCTCTTTCTCTCTTTCTCTCTCTCTTTCTCTCTCTTTTTCTCTTTCTCTTTCTTTCTCTTTCTCTTTCTCTGCTTTTCTCTCTCTTTCTCTCTCACTCTTTCTCTTTTTCTCTCTCTCTTTCTCTCTCTCTCTCTTTCTCTTTTTCTCTCTCACTCTTCTCTCTTTTCTCTCTCTTCTCTCTCTTTTTCTCTTTCTCTTTCTTTATCTGTATCTCTCTCTTTCTCTCTTTCTCTCTCTCTCTTTCCCTTTTCTCTCTCTCACTCTCTCTCTCTCTTTCCCTTTTCTCTCTCTCACTCTCTCTCTTTCTCTCTCTTTCTCTCTTTCTCTCCTACTCTCTCTATTTCTCTTTCTCTCTTTCTCTCTCTCTTTCTCTTTCTTTTTCTCTTTCTCTTTCCCTACCTTGCTCTTTCTCTCTTTCTCTCTCTCTTTCTCTTTCTCTCTCTCTTTCTCTTTCTCTTTCCCTCTCTTTCTCTTTCTCTCTCTCTTTCTCGTACATACCCCTCTCTTCAAATGCTTTATCTCTCTTTCCCTTCTTTTGCCCCTCTCTCTTTCTCGTACATTCCACCCCCTTTCTGTCTCTCCTATTTCTTTCTCTCACTTTTGTACATGCAACACTCTTTAAATTATACTCTGTCTCTCTTTCTCTCTTTCTCTTGTAAATACTTCTCTCTTACTTTCTTCAAATTAATGTTCTCTCTCACCCTATCTCCCTCTCTCCTTCCCCTCTCTCGTACATGCTACCCTCTTCAAAGTAATCATCTCTCTCTCTCTCTTTCTCTCTTTTCCTTACTTATTCACAGTGTCTTTCTCCCCTATTCTCGCATCAAACTCTATCCCCAGTTCGTCTATGAAGTTTGCTCGGGCCACGGCTAAATATATATATTGCAATTTGGCAACGCGGTAGACACTGACCTCTCCAGGCCGACTTCCATTTGCGTCACCAGGGTGCGCCACCATATCCCCAAAGCCCCCCCCCCGCCTTTTTACTTCGTTATTTATTCTAACCGTCTCACCGTCTTTCCTGAACGCTGCCGTAGATAGCGGGGGACTCTATCTCCGAACCCTAACGATGCAGCGCCAATTTCCAACTCTCTACGAAAAAAAAAAAAAAAAAAAAAAAAAAAGAAATCGATACGGTTAGGGCCGAACGCGGTATTGATTGTTCAGTCCTGACCCTCCAAGTTTACCATTTCCCCGACCCACTAAATCCCCCCCCCCTTCTTTTTCCTCCCCCCCCCCCCCCCCGCTGCAGGAAACGCCAGGGCTTCTCCAACCCAGTACGTTGGTAAGGGAGAATGTTCAAGGAAAGAAAACGAAAACGCAGAATTGGAGAGGAAAATAAAAGGAAGGACGGAAGGAACGAAGGAAGGAAGGAAAGAAGGAAGGAGGGAGTGAAGAAAAAATTGTGACGTCACACTCATCGGTAGGAAAAGGGTGCGGGACGCTGAAGAAGGTAGTATTGATTTACTCCTCTCCAGGAGTTAGACACAAGGCCAGTTTTTTATCTTACTCCCACAAGTAAGATGTGACCCAAGGTCGGGTCGGGAAAATGGGGTTTAAAAATTGCCTGGGCAGCCCCGTCGGCATTCCCCGGTAGGGGCGCCTCAGGCAGTAAACAATACACTTACTCCTCCCCAAAGAGGGGATGCGAAGCCTGGGGGGTGGACCCCCTAGAACTGCACTGGACAGACCCATAGACCGGCGTAAATCAAGCCCCGAAGGTCAAGACAATACCAGTCTATGGGGTGCAGTATCCATCGGAACAGATACTACACTTTGATCTTAGCCAAAAGGCCAAGAACGTGGGCTGGTAGTAACAATGCTTCTAACAGAGATCTTTAAAATCCACCAGATCGGAACAAAAAAAGTCACCAGAAAACGGCCAGATTTTACGCTATATAAAAACCGCTAGCTCTTACGATATATCAAAATATTACAAATATAACACACGACACAATAAGTCCCGAGCCTGACATATAGATGTCGCCACTAATGAAACATCCCTATGATTTTTAAAAAGTACTAACCTTCAAATATCACATGTCAAAATGTGAGTGCAATCAGATTATTAGCTTACAAATTACAGTTATTTAAGTGCAGCTACTGTTGCATTTTTTTTTTCAGAACGATGGAAAATCTGAATTTCGTGTGTTGATAAAGCATTGGTTACTGATAAGGAAATATACTATTCAAGCAACCTAATCGCGTGATAAGAATTATTCCGACTCTGCTCAATACAAACAACGCTTAAAAGATGGTATGATGACGCAATAGTACATACATACACAAATGATGCTAAACGCTCAGGTCTCCCTAAATTCGACAGTTGTCCCGGAAAACATTTTTAAAGTCCACAAACTCTTTCTGGACGATCGTTAATTGAAATTGCTTAAGATAGAAGAGCAGTTGGAGATGTCAGAAGACATTGTATTCACCATTTTGTATGAATATTTACCAATGGCAAAGCTGTGTTCAAGGTGGGTGTCGCGTTTGCTCGCAGTCAATCAAAAACAATAACGCGTCGACGATTCAGAAAGTTGTTTGAAATTGTTTAAACGCAACAAAAAAAAAAGTTTTGCGTAAAAAATGTGACAATGGAAGAAACATAAGTCGACCACTTCACTCCGGAGGTCAAAATCTTCCCAAGTGCGATCTGCCCAATGCAAAGTACGATAAAATTGCTTTTGACCTTTATTAAAAAATCTATGGTGCTTCTGCTGTTTCACAATGACACGTTAGGCATCTCTTAAAAAATAAAATAGCTAAAGAAATATATAAACTTTGTTATGTAATTACGTGGTAGCTGATGAGAAGACTACACCAAAAAGTACGCAAATTCATCCAGTATTTATTAAATTAAAAATTTAAAAGACGATTTTGATCGGTTGTCGACATTTTGTATCTTCGCACGATGTTATCATTGAGTTATCTCCCTTGCCTAAACTGGTTACAAAATGTCTAACGATACGTAAAATCTTTTTTTCTTCTTTTTCTTATAATTTAATAAATACTGGATGAATTTACGTATTTTTTTCTGTACAATCTTATTTTCAGCTAACACGTAAGTACATATCAAAGTTTATACTTTTCTTTAAATATTTTAATGTCATTGCGAAACAGCAAATCTACTGATACTTTTTTTAAAATTTTGTTGAGGATACTTATTTTTGCCTGATACGTGATAATGAGTAGACAGCAACAAGCGAAAGCCGCTCTAAGTGACTAATGATGCAAACATCAGCAGGTAAGGTGTTGGCCTCCGTATTTTTGGACGCTCAAGGTAGTTCGTTAATCGATTACCTTTAGATAGGAAGAACCATTAATAACGAATATTATATAAATTCGTGCGTTTGAAAGAATTAATCACTAGAAAACGGCCACAAATTAAGGAAACAGGGCTATTCACCAAGACAGTAAACCATGTCAGAAGTTGATCGCAACAAAGACAAAGCTACATGAATTACACTTCGAATTCTTTTTTTTAATGCAAATCGCTCAAGCAACTTGATGACAGGAGCTAACAAAAAAATTTGGTTATCACAAAGACAGGAGATGTCTATTGGCTTTAGTCTTGAAAAGACCAAGGTTATAGGTAGGAGGAAAACAGGCAACAGGAAGAGAGTTCCACAAGCCTACAGTTCTTTAAAAAAGGGTGCTTTTTTAGTATAAGCTCCATGCAGAAAATTATTTTCATGTAAAATCATTATTTTGTACTTACTCAGTCATAGTTTCTCACTCACGGCACGAAAAAGAATTTAAAAATATCATGCAGAACTTTAATTAGAACGATTTTTCCATTTCGATGTACAACTTGTATTAGCTGACATTTTGGGTGTGCGCCGACATTTTGGGTGTGAGCGGTCGATGGAATAGCCAAGGGGAATAACTCCGTTTTTATTGCTAGGATTTTAAAAAGAAAGAAACACATATGCAATAATAATAAAATATATATTTATTAAATTAAAAAATAGAAAATTAAATAATTATTTTTAATTTCTTCACCGGGCTACTTTCCACGATATAATTTTCTTGTTTTTTCAAAAGTACTAATTAGGTCACACGTGCCTACCTAGGGCACACAATTTCGCGACACTTATCTGCCCTTAGTAAGCTATTCCATCAATCGGCCACTCCCAAAATGTCGGCGAGTCGACGTTTTATATCGCCCTTATGGAAATAAAAAAATCGTTCTAATTAAAGTTCTGCTTGATATTTTTAAATTCTTTTTCGTGCCGTGAGTGAGAAACTATGACTGAGTAAGTACAAAATAATGATTTTACATGAAAATAATTTTCTGCATGGAGCTTATACTAAAAAAGCACCAAAAGAAGCTACTGGAATAGGAAGCTGTATTACAATGAGGTATCAAAACAGCAAATTGATGGAGACCACTAGACCAACGAGTCAAACGAGCTGGAACAAAAGAAGCGGGGAATAGAACATATAATTCTGAAAAACACATTGCTTCCACACGCACCGTATTGCACAGATCTGGTCTTAGATACTCCTGGATGTTTGTAAACCCAAAAGAATTCGCCAGGGAAAGAGATTCCAATAAAGAGGCTAAAGATTAATCGTTCTACAAAAAACTCATCGAAGTATTACTGTTGGATAATGACCATGTGAGGCCGGCCGCATGTTAAAGTGGACGCATGTTTAGGAGGATCGTTTGGTTTGGCTTGCGCGATTTAGTGCGGGTGAACCCGTGCAGTCTTAGTGCAAAATAAAACTGGTTCTCACAGTTGGAGTTCACAAACGTTGACAGGGCCACCACGTTGACGAGACCTCAGGTCAAGGGTCAAGGTGCACCTGCGCATAGGAGTGCTGTGATGTCACAAGCTTTTGTTTGGGGAAACTGTGTTTTGCAGTCTGGGTTTTGGAAGCAAGCCGAACAGACGTATTTCTCTATGTAGTCTTCAAATGATTAGGGGAATTAAATTCCTAAAGAGAATACAGGCATGAGATTCCTTCTTCCTCCTCGAATGGCTAAGGACTTAAATTAGGAATTAACAGACGATAAAGTAGTAATTTGGTCTCTCCCTTTAACGTTAATGAAACATCTCCAGCGGCGACGGTAACTGACGCCTGAAATAAACAAATCAAAATTTAAAAGTTTTTTCGCCTCCTGAATCGGTTATGAAGGTTTTGTTGTAGACACAGGGACGACGATGTTCACGGCAGTACAGAAATGAAGCAAGAATTCAACCACTAGACGACATCGAGACGACACACCCTTCCATGGGAGAAAGAAACGGTACGAGAAATTAAAGGCTATGCAACTTTACAGAAGCGTTAGAATCAGTGTCTCACCCTAGAACGAGACTATGTTGATGAATAAAGTCGAATTATGCCAACATGTTGCTGCTTTAGAAGACGTATTCAGTGATATGTTACATAATGTTTCATATATTCCATAGATATTCTTTTTTAATGTTATTTTAATTGCTATTTGGTCCTTAAATGTTATTTGTATTTTATTTAAATATTTTTTAAAAAAAACAAGAAACAAACAAGGGACGTAATTCATGAATGACTTTTGTGTCAGACTAATTGAGAAATGAAAAGTTTAACAAAAGATTTATAAAGTCGGAATAGATTAGGGTTTATAGGGTCTGGGGACCATGGAAATCCCGGGGATCGCAGGGATCCCGGAGATCACGGGGATCCCGGGGATCGCGGGGATCCCGGGGATCGCGGGGATCCCGGGGATATTTTTAAATATTAATTTTTTTATTGAAATGTACACCTACTACTGTTCTGCCTATATTATATATGGAAGATAGCTGGAAGATAGCTTAAGAAATAGTCTACTATAATGACTAGCTAGGAAATGAATACGGAGACTAGGTTAACTGAAATCTGAAATTATATCCGCTAGATCCAAATTTTCTGAGCTAGATTCCAAACCAAATCTCCAGATCTAGCGGGAAAACCGCTAAATTGGGAACACTGCGTAGTAAACTCCAAGTTTAATAGAACAGTGACTCTAGCCATCTCCTAACTTTAATGTGCACCGGTGCTCTTGCCTTCCTGTCACACAGGTTAACGCGTAGCCCAATTTACAACCACGCAATACAAATTTGATATATATATATATATATATATCTATATATATCTATATATATATATATATATATATTATAATATAATGGATGTGAACGTGATTGCATGATCTGACCTATATTCTCTTTTTCTTTTAACTTCTTAACCCCTTTCCCCTTTGACATAGAATATTCTCACTTGACCCAGACAGGGAACATCTAATCTGGGTGGGTGGATGGCGGGGCTGTATGTTGCTCTCTTGAGAGTCCATCAAATGGGCTTAAACAGGATGTAACACAGACATAATTTCAGTTATATTAAAATCATTCAGAGATGTAGACAATTTAATATCGCCTCCTGCTCTTTAAGGATTTGTCATGTCTGGTTGTATCGCTGGTGAGAAAGGATTACTTATTTTTCGTTCTGCTAGCAAGATAGGATTGGGATTCAATCTTTTTTTGCTTAATTCGGATTTAACGGGTTTTCTAATTAAACAACGAACTTTGATTTGACTTGGGTTGCACATTTCGTGGTTTTTGGAACTTTGATTGGACTTTCTATATTATTTGATTTATTTATCATTAACATTGAATATTGACACATTTCGGGACTGGATAACTTGGTCAGCCCCTTCAATTACACGTATTTGGACTGCTGTTTGTAACTTGGAGTAATGTCTTTCCTGATTATGCTTCTCAATATGTATGACCTGGATGGACTGTATGGATTCAACAAAAAGTATGTTTTTGGGTTGATATGTTTGATGTTATGTATTTTTATGTATTTGTGTATATAATTTTATATATTTTCAAAGCTTAACTTTATTACCTGTAGTAGTATAACTGCGGTAATGGTCCTCTGAAGAGAAGAATTATCTTTGAAAACTCATGAGCTAAGGACTTTAAGATACTTTGCTTGAACTTTGAATTCTAATAAAATTTGATTGACACCTTATTTTATAACTTCATTTTATATTATAATATTAATGCTCTATCCAGTATATTGAGCCTCAGTGTTTATCCGGATGTTTCACTAATTATAAGATGTAAGTTGACGCTTATATCTTTTGTTGGATTGCTTCATATATATATATATATATATATATATATATATATATATATATATAAATGGGAAATGAAAAATGGAAAAACCAAAAGATGTTTTTTTTATGTATTCATCAACGTTTCGCCTTTATTTGTAAGACTTCCTCAGGATGATAATTTAAAGAAAAATGTCATGCAAGTACATAGGCCGCATCTTTTCTTGGAGGGAAGTATTGTTAGATATAACGGACAACTTATGTCTGGATATTCTTTTGTAGATTTTTTTCGATTGTCCGAATCAGAATCTTTGTTTAGGGGGGGGATTGGCCGATGATTCTGCAATAGTTTTATTTGTGTCCCAAGTACTTTCAGACCCATCTGGGTCCATCTTCAGGGGAATGAGGTTAATCAAGTACTGACCGGCAATTATGAAATAAGTACGAAACTATAGTTTGAATTATAGACGTTTTAGTATATCATTACTGATATTAAAGTTAATTCTGTTAATTAGCGTTTTGCTTTTTTTTATATATAGATAGGGCTTCTAATCTATGGAGTTTTTGTTTGTTAGTACTATATTCTAAGATTTTGGTATTTTCTACTAAGAGTTTTCTGAATTCCGATCAGGGGCAGGTAGTGTAAGGCTATGGCGCTAGTATCAGACAAATGCATCGTCAATCTTCTCGACAAAGCTAAACTATGGCAAATTCATCAGCCAATTCCCCTCCGAAACTGATCTACCAAACATAAGTTGTCTCTTACATTCAACAATATATATATATATATATATATATATATATATATATATATATATATATATATATATATATATATATATATATATATATATATATATATATATGAAGTGGAGAACTAAAAGCGAACTTTTAGGAAAGGTAACACCTAATGTGAAAAGTATACAGCTCAATATACCGGATAGAGCAATTGAAAAAAGATCTGCCTCCGTCGATTTTCTAATTCCTTTTCATGCTTATATATATATATATATATATATATATATATATATATATATATATATATATATATATATATGAAATTGGAAGTTCAACATTTTTTTTTTAATATATATATTTTTTTTATATAAGCATCGAAGAATTAGTATTAAATTGAGAATAAAAAGCCCTTTTTCAATGCAAGACATATTTATTTCTTTTTTTTTTTTATATGTATCTTATCAATTTCGGAGATAAACCCTATCATCAGAGATATTTCTCTTTTTTTTTACAAAGATAAACAAACTTTTTTTTTTGTTTTGTTTATCGGTAAAACTTCATTGCTTGTTATTTGACGTATTGTCCGCGTCTGGTGAAACTTAGCGGCTCTTTGGTTGAACGGAAACGCATCGGGCATCATGCTGGTATTTTATTTGAAAAGGGGCTTTTTATTCTCAATTTAATACTAATTCTTCGATGCTTATAAAAAAATGTTGAGCTTCCATTTCCTAAATAAACAAAACTAAAAAAAACGTTTGTTCATCTTTATAAAAAAAAAAGAGAAATATCTCTGATGATAGGGTTTATCTCCGAAATTGATAAGATACTAAAAATAACTCTGACCTCACCGATATAGAAATTAAATTAATACTACTAGCTAGAAGATCCATACTTCATTTTGACAACAAATACTGGACCAGGAAATATTCCCCTAATAATTACGACATCGTTATGGGATCGCACTCAGCCCAAGTTACAGGCCTGTTCCTCTTACATGAACTCAGACAAGGATTTAAGAACTTGCACGGGGGCTGTACAGGGATGATGCCCTATTCGTTTCTAAAGATAGACCTAGAATTTACAATAAAACTATTAACCAATCTTCTTCAATAACTTCGGCCTTACAATAACCATCGGCAAAGAGAAAAAAGCTTCCAATTTCCTCGATATCACATTGGACTTAAACTCCGGGGCTTACTCCCCCTACCACAAACCCAACCTAACGCTATTATATGTGCATAAACATTCTAACTACCCTAAATCGATAATAAATTCAATAGTCCCATCTGTCTCAAATAGAATCTCTAAACTATCAGCTAACAAAGCACTATTCGACCAAAATTCTAATTTTTACAACAATGCCCTGCTTAATTCGGGTTATCCAGACAAGATAATCTATAAACAAGAACGCCCCACGCACCATAAGCCACACCGCAACATAATCACGTACAACATGACACAGAGACATAGTAATTACAACAATAGAAATAATAATTATAATACGAACACGAATAACTCAAATAACACCAAATATAAGGAACACATCAACCAACACCCTGAAAATAAACGCAAACGATTAAGGAGAAAGAAAAATATCTGGTTCAACCCTGCGTACAATAACAATGTAAAAACCAATATCCCTAGGGAATTTTTCAAAATAGTTGAAAACTCATTTAGATACCCACACAGATACAACACCATCCTAAATAAAATAATATCATTATATCATACTCCACAATTCCTAATATAGCACAAACCATAAGTACTAACAATGAGAAAATCAAACGTGCCCAATCAATCATTACCCCAGCTACCCCAACTAATAGTTGCAACTGCCACAACACATTAACATGTCCATTAAATAATAACTGCATACACAAAGATGTGGTCTATGCATGTACCGCAACCAAATTACCCCAACGCACCACTGACCTAAACAATACCACCGAACCTACATCACTCCGACCCACAACCCCACCTAACTCTAGAAACACAAACCCGAACCAGCCTAGCAACACCATGATGCCCACAACCAGAAGCAACCCAATAACTGACAGAATAGCTAACCCTAGGATATATACATAGATAGGATCGACCTCACAATTTATAAAATCCCATACTTACTCATTCAATAACAACACCAATAACAACACATCTTTAACTGGATTAATCAAGGAATTTAAATCAAATAACACCCAATTTTCCCTAAAATGGTCTATACTGAAAAAATCAAAGTCCTACACACCGGGCTCAAAGAATTGCAACCTATGCACATCTGAAGCACTAATGATACTTACAGCTGCAAGAGAGATAAACGTTATAAATTCAAGAAATGAGATAATTTCCAGATGCCAACATAAGAGGGGATTTAAATACGCCCAGCTTGTAACCCCAATAGACACCCCCCACCCCAGAACACATAAATACAAATAACCCGACATAGTCTTGCCCCCTAGATATCTAGATCGTCCTCACTCTCCTATTAGAGTTAATTTTAACCCAATAGCAAAGCATATAGTTAATTACCCAACCATATGACTTCTTAGCATCGATCTTCCACTACAGATAGACCCTACTGCCCCCCATTCCTCTCAACAAATATCAACCTAATACTAAAAGCTAACAGCTTAGTAATACCTCCTGGCAGTCAGATAATTCTATATGATGTAATATAAGTTAATATAATATTAATCTAAGTACGAATTTCACTTAAATCTTTTTAATACATCTAATCTGAAAGTAATATTCCTCCTTTTTATAATAATAATAATAATAATAATAATAATCAATGGTAAACGGCTGTTGTGATACTGCAAGTTTATTTGCGGTGGCTATCGAAAAGAGGTGGAGAATACTGGAAATCTGGGGAGACTTGTTGTCACTCAGACTCCAGGGAATACCACCGGTTGTCGGTGAGCAATCACTGATGACCTGTGTGAGAACTCCTAGTGAGTAAATAATAATAATAATAATAATAATAATAATAATAATAATAATAATAATAATAATAATAATAATAATAATAATAATGATAATAATAATGATAATAATAATAATAATATCAATTAGGGATACCTATTAATCCCATTCACAATATTTCCCTATCTGATAGCCTCCCCGCACTTAGAAACCTTTCTTCCACCTCAAAATATAAGCAACTGAATCCCCCACCGCAAAGGCACACCCAATACAGCCTTAGCTGACAACGCAAACAAAAACTTGAATTAATAGACTTTGCCAACCCCCTAACTCATTCACACACACTCTTAAAACATTAGCTTTACACATTATTCCTTTTGATTTCGGTGGATCCAGTTCTTTTTCTCTTTGGTCGGCAAAGCTTCTTACATAAAGCAGAAGATTTAAGATAATATATAAAACTTGTTGAAACATCTTTCTGCCCAGGGAGCCAGGTTTTTGAAGGCAGATATGAACTTTTCTACATAGCGCCGTTCAACAGACAATCTTCACCTCGGATCTGCCGAATTGGATATTTAAAATACCAGTCCAGGATTTTTACTTGTAACTCTACGGAACTATACACATAACGGAGTACGAATCCATACGGACCAAGTGAGATATTTTGAACCCTGTACCTTTACTTGAAACCCTGTAAAAATTGTTAAAGCTTTCTCCAATTTTACAAACGTTTTCCCATTTTGCTACCTGCACCATAGCGCCCCCTTTTGTCTTCAAAAATGGCTACTCAATACTGCTAAATTCCCCCCCCCGGCTATTTATTTCCTCATTTTTTTATCCCCAACCTCTCTAGTTTTATTCTTCAATTTTTCAAAGTGAAATGGAACTAGGTAATATATATATTTATTATAAATACCACATTACCAAATTTTATCCTCTGACGAGAAGAGTTTTATCTTTGAAAAACCATGGTTTAAGGATTCATGTAACTCCTTGCATATGAACTTTCGATGTAATAAAATTTGTATTAATTTTGTGTAACTTTATATCATTTTATGCAATTTTTTTTCTTCATCTTTCTGCCTTTAAAATTGATTGCTCTAATCAACGTATTGAGCTTTATTTTACAATACTCCACTTATCTTTAATTCTATTATCATAATAATAATGAATAAAATTAATAAAAATAATAATAATAATAGATAAATAATTAATAATAATTAATTAATAAATAATAATAATAAATAAATAATAATAATGATAATTATAATAAAATAATACAATAATAAGTAATATTAATAATAATAAATAAATAATAATAATGAATAATAATGAATAAAATTAATTAAAATAATAATAATAATAAATAAATAATTAATAATAAAATAATAATTAATAAATAATAATAATAAAATAATAATAAGTAATATTAATAATAATAATAACAAATAAATAATAAATAAAATAATAATAAATAGTAATAATAATGATAAAAACTAAGTAATAATAATAATAATTAATAAATAAATAGAAATCATTAAATTATTAAATAAATCAAATAACAAATAGAGTAGAGCTTTAAAAAAAGAAAAAAGAAAATAATTAGCAGATTCTAAGTCGATAATAGAGAATATACAAATAGAGCGATATATATATATATATATATATATATATAGATAGATATATATATACATATATATATATGTGTGTGTGTATATATATATATATATATATATATATATATACATATACGTATCCTCCAGGAAGGGCACCATAGTCCAGGAGTAAAACGCTACACTACGGAAATTAATATTGAAGGTTCGACCCATGTCCAAGTTAGCCATGCGGATGTGAACTGTGAGCTAGAAAAACGTGTCCACAGATTACTTTTTTGTGCGTATTAATTAACAAAAATCTATATATATAGATACACGTATATATTTATGTAAATTTCATAAAAATCGAAGGTATTTTAATTTTTAGGAATGGCTTACGCCTTCTCTTATAAAGTTATATTAAATATAGTCGACATTGCAAACCCTTACGCCTATAACTTGTGTTCCAAAATTCATAATAATCGGTCAATTAGTTTAGGATCTAATCCTGTACTTACAAATATATAAATATAAAACTTGTATATAAATATATATATATATATATATATATATATATATATATATATATATATATATATATATATATATATATATATATATAAAGATAGATGAAAGAAGAGGGATAAACATGTACGAATGACAAATTATCGATTGTTCAATACAAGGTACAAGGTATACTCGGTAAAAATATGTTTATTATTCTTTCCTTAAGCCAAGGCTTTTCAAAGACTACATGTCAACCAAACAATTTCATTATCACATCACTACAGTATAAATCTCTATGCATGAGTGGATGAAGTGTGTGAGGTGCGCTGAAGAAAAATTCCTACCAGTAAAATACATAGCCTTGCTGTGTTCGCATACCCTTAATGACAATAAAAGTGTAAAAATTTGGGAATTTCCTTGCTTTTGTACATTTAGTGTATATGAATTTTCATCTTAACCCTATTAAGGGCATATGATTTCAGTATACTAGCATTTTTCATGGAATGTCACTACTTTTGTAAAGGCTATGCCTCAATACAATGGTAATTTTTAAGGTTTTTTGGAATTTTCTGGAAAACTAAGGTATATGGTAAACTGAAATTAAAATGCCATCAACTAGACCCTAGAACCTCTCTCTCTGCCAAAAATCAGCTGAATCCATCAAATAGTTGATGAGATACAGGGTGGCACATACGTACGTACGTACGTACGTACGTACACACAGATAACATGATTTCATGATTGAACTTTCTGGATCTCTGGGTTGCCTTGACTAATGATGCTGAAATTTTAGAACCTATCAAATAAAAATTTTGTGCAAAGTTTTAACTAATTTGGTTTATTGGTTTTTGAGTTATGATTGATCAAGAAACGAGATTTGCAGCATAGGCCATTCGTGGTGTCTATTAAGGGATAGAGCTCTCTCTCGCCTCCCTTGATTAATGCGAATCTTTCCTAAGTATATTCATATCAAAACTTTTCAATCTGGATATTTACTTCCTTCTCTACTGCAGGAAGATGTGGCACAAGGCCGGAAGATAGAGAGAATTAAGCCAGTGCCCATAAAAAGGAGCACTCTGGCCTATTAAAAAAAATCCTGGGCAGCGCCGGCGGAATTAAGGCCGGAAATCCAAGACGGTACCGGTCTACAGGGTGTAGCATCCATCAGAATAGATGGTAAGATGTGACACAAGGTCGGAAAGTGGGATTAAAAAGCCAGCGCCCTAGAGGTTGAGCACTCTGACTTACAAAAAATGCCTGGGCAGCCCCGTCGAGATTTCCTGGTCAGGCGATTAGCAATTAAGGGTGTTGTCAAATTTTATGATATGTTTATATTTTCATCGATAGTAATATCATAATTATTAATACAATTAATTAAAGAGATTATATTTAAACAAACGATAGCGTTTTAAATACATTTTAAACTTCAGTTTCAGGGGAGATAATTACATGAAAATTTCTTGTAGAAAAAGTGCTAAATTAGATTTTAGATGTACTTGTACTTTTAAAGAATTGAGAAGTGTTGAAAGCCAAGAGCTAGAAAGGAATTATTGAAGGCAGATTGGATACAATAAAAATAGTTTGTTTTTTTACTATCTTACCCGGCGCAGTTTATCCCTAAAAAAGTTCAAATTCTATTTTTTTTTTTTTTTGCGAATACATTTTAACAGCCTAAAAAATATCCGCAAATAAAAAATTTGAAAAAAAAAAATTAAAATTTTAGAATGGGGGATCACTTTCCTTTATAAATTTAACGTAAAATGAGCACCCATTTCCTGGCCAATAAGCGTAAAACGAGACATGTAACCCACTTGAGTTTTTAATGTTGTAATGGGGATTTAAAAAAAATAAAAACACGTAAAAATTTAGCTAATTACGTTTTTTTGGGGGGGGGTAGGGTTAGAGTTTAGAGTTTAGGTTTAGGGTTAGGTTTACGGTTAGAAATTGCATTATATTTTAGTAATAACTTACAAGTATAACTCTGTACATGTATATATATATATATATATATATATATACATATATATATATATATATATATATATATATATATATATATATATATATATATATATATATATTGCTAGCTACCATATCGCAGAATGTTTCTTGAGTGTAGTGTTTGGATAGTATTATTATTATTGTTATAATTAATGTTATTTGATATGCAAATTACCATATCACACGGGTAATTTATTATTATTCTTCTTATTATTATTATTATATTATTATTATTTATGTATATATTAGTGAAATTAAAGCTAAATTATTTCTACACTTGATTATTGGGGGAGTGGTCGTTTGATCAGTACCATTGGAGAGCAATGAATATTATAACTGTCCTGTTTTTAAATCTCCGAAACAGTTACATGGTAAACAGCTGATGATCTCCGTTTTAATATTTCACGCTTAAGTTAAGGTACTCTGTTTTTGTTTCACTGTTAGATAATTGAATCCCCTTTATTTTAATTTTATTTTTTTATTTATGAATTTTCCAACAAATGCTAAGTCTGCGATATTTTGGATTTAGTTAGTTTCTCTGGGAATTTAAACCCCATTTTCCTTACTTTTTTTTCTTCCTTTGTTTAAAATGACTCAAAGCTTCTTTAGATGATATATATATATATATATATATATATATATATATATATATATATATATATATATATACAATGTGTTAGCGTCTCATTATTTTATTGGAGTATATGTTGGTGTGTTTGTTCGTTTCGCATTAAACGGGTTCTGCGACAAACGCCGTCGACTAAATACGAAGAAACGATCGACAGCAAATGTAGTAAAAATAACAAAAAAACAACAAATGTGAAACAAATAAATGTTACCAAAGGCAAGATAAGTTACTCTTCTACCTACTTGGATAAGTTTGTGTTTTAACTTATTTGAAAGCATTTTTTTTTGTTTTTAGAGGTGATGGTAAAAACAAACAATGTCCACTAGTGTTCAGTTAGAACGAAAAAAAAAAAGATGGTGTCGATAAGCAATGCACGTGGACCCCTGATAATCGTCTCAAAATCGAAAAGTAAACAAAATACTGGTAGAAATACATCCAATAAATGTCACCAATCGTGCGAAAATGTAGAATGAGACTAGCTACCGGAACAGTAGCAGAAACTCGCTATGAAGCGAGCTGATAACAGAAGATATTGTTGTTTGGAAGAAACAGCTTACCTTGCGTGCTAGTATATATATATTTTCTCGGCTGTTTTACTGATGGAATACTTCATTTCAGCCTCCAGACTATGTCGGGTCATCAGGAGAAAATACGCGTCTCATGTTCCTTGGTTGTTTTTTTTTTCAGTTCCATTGTTGTCTGTGGATGTCGGCGTCTTCTGGTAGCGGGAACACTTGATCATTCACATGTAAGGATAAGAGATTAAAGCAATCTTTTTTTTAAATCGCTCCAGACAAGGCATAAAGCCACTTGATGTAAGAAGCTAAAAAAATACTACTTTATTGTAAGAAACAAACTAGCCAACGATAAGTGTTAAATGGATAGATTCTGATCCAGAAAACAGCAATTCTTCCCCCTTTGTCAGAAACATTGTTCGTGGAATGTTAGGACTAAAGGACGAATAAAGAAAAGCGAGAGTTACAAGGCTGTCGAAAGTAAACTTTAACTATATATTTGATTTATGTATGGATCCTCTTAATTGACTAAACGTTCCTTATGACAAATATTATCTCTCCATATATAGACAAGGTGTGTATTAATATATATATATATATATATATATCTTTTTCTAAAACTATGACACTACCTACATACCAAAGACACAGAGTTCCCCTCCCCTTCCCTCCTCTTTCCCCAGCCCTCAAAATCCATGCCACACCTCACCATGACAAAAACCTCAGCACCCCCTCCCCTCTTCCCAGTCTAAGACAAATTCACTAACACTCCCACCATCCCCCTTCTTTAGTCACAGCGATCCACATTCACTGACTTCTCTCAGCCCGGACAAATTGAGAAATTATTAGCCAAACGATCAAAGTAAAAATGAAAAATAAAAAATAAAAAAATATCTGTTTTTATTTTTTTATTTTATTAATGAATATTGAATCTAAACATGCTTTATATATATATATATATATATATATATATATATATATATATATATATATATATATATACTCCATCCAGTCACATATTTTTGCTAACCTGGGATAATGCTATCATGGTGAATGATAGCATTATCCCAGGTTGCTGACTCCCCAAAAGGGGAGGTAATGATCGAGAGTATGATATGATGATAACGGAGTAGATATTACACTACCACCCCCTCAAATAAAAAGTAGATGAGGTAATACCTGGGAGGATTCCCCATAAAAGGAGAAGTTAATGCCTGTGAATATGGTCTCATGAAAACAGAACATATATTACATTATCCTCTCCCTAAAAGAAGGATTAAAAAAAACAGAGGAGGTAATTCCTAGGAAGAGGATATTATGACAAAATGTCTAGTCATAAAAACAGAGGTAATTCCTAGGAGGAGGATTTTATGACAAAATATCTAGTCATAAAAACAGAGGAGGAAATTCCTATGAGTTGGATCTTATGACAAAATGTTAAGTCATAAAAACGGAGGAGGTAATTCCTAGGAGGAGGATATTATGACAAAATGCCTTATTTGTATGGTTTGTTTGTACTTTGGCTTTTTGGCTAATGTCACTCGGATGCTGAAAACAGATACTACACTTCAATCCATTTTATTGCTTACCTTCACCAATGTCGTAAGTAAAAATACGTTGTTCTCGTAAATTCGCTAATCTCGTATCAATTTTCGTCTTTAAAAAAAAATAAAACTATTTATCAATGCCTTAGATATGTGCAGTTCTGTCTACAACTGATCGCCTGTGTCCTGAAGCTGACTTAAGTAAGTCGAAACCGTGGCCATAAAAAAGCAACACATTTATTACAAATTCGCTTCATTCAGCCGACGTTGCCTAAATTGCGAGGTAGAATATTTATTTTCGATTTTATAAATGATATGATGGTTTTGTTGCTGAAGTCCCCCCCCCACACACGCATTCAAAATGAATTAAAGAAGAAAAAAGCCGAAACAACATTTCGCTCTAAATAATTTAGGTGACTGAAATATGAATTACCCTGTAACGGTTTTAAACATAGGGACTTCGAAGACATGGCATAACTTTCACTGGAAACTGATATAAAATTTAATTCCCTTAAATATAATCGATATGTTTAGGTATGAAATGAACAGTTTGTTATTATTTATACCTAAAAAGTTTTATTTTAAGAAGTAACTTTTACTCAACGAAGTCAGACTTTTATTTAGTGACTTAAATGCATTTTACTATTTTAGGCTTATACTAATTTCAAGAAAGAAACGCAGCGATTGGTCAAAATTATAACAAAGTGTATCGATTAAGCAATCAAAACGTGTCCGAGAGAACAGCTGAAGCTAGAGATCACATAAATGCAGCTCCTAATAAAATTCCCCAACTGAGCCTTATGACTAATTTGCACTATAATGCTACACCTTATAATTCTACTATCCATCTTCCACCTCAGCAAACCGAAAATTGTAGTTAACGATAACGCTAACCATAATATACAATTAATTGACCAACCTAATCCATATCATGATAATACAGTAAACCGAAGTAGACCCGTGAATAGGACTACAAGTGGTTCAGGAAGAATAGCAAACACTAAGATACACACTTATATTGGGGCCACAGCAAATCTAATTAAAACCCGCATATCTACGTATAATCACTCCTTCAATAACTGACTACTTTAGTTAAAAATCTAAGATCCAAAAATATTCCACACAGTATAAAATGGTCCATCCTGAAAAAATCAAACTCTTATAACCCAGGATCTAGATCTTGCGGTCTATGCAACTCACAGGTCGTGATGATTGCCACATCACCTAAATGTTTAAATTTGATCAACTCTAGAAATGAATTAGTTTCCAAATGTCGCCATAGGAGGAAATTCAAGTATGCACAGTTCAGCCCACCACCAAATCCACCGTAGCTGATTGAGTGAGTATCGGGAAAGCTTACGTGGATCCAGTTTTGGAGGTTGTGTTTGTTAAATCTTCGCTGCCTAAAATGTTTAGACATTGAAAATGCCTAAATATCTCTTTAAATTTTTTTAAGTTGCAAAATTCTAAATTTTTAAACTTTAAAATTATTAAATGCTAAATGTTTTAAGAATTTTTTAATTATTAATTCCTAAATTTTCTAAACTACTTGATCATGCTAGATATGTGAATTTGATAGATGATCGTATCTGTACGTTTATATACTTAAATCAGACGATCAAATAGTAAGTTTAGAGGGGAGGGTGTTTCGAGGTTTCATCTCAATTTACACATCCGTCTCTCTGACCCAGACTTTTAATATCCGTTGTACACATAACTGATTTGACCCACACATTTAACATCCGGTGTACACATAACTGATTTTACACATCCGTCAATATATGATGACTTTTCCTTTTTAACCCAGACATTTAACATCCGTTATTTTACTTAGCCGGTATGCAACCCCTTTTGCGCGGCTAGCTTACCGAGGAGCCGTGTTTTTTGGATTTGTCGCGCTGTCTGCTGGGCTTGCGGGAGCTTGTGTCGTAGAAGATTACCTTCGAATATTATTTTTAACTGGAGTAACTTCATTGGACCCGGACAAAATAATGGCCGAAAACATCAGGTCAGCTTAACATTGTCCGAAGTAGCCTTGGCGCCGATAAAGTGTTAAAGTTATCACAGTTTATTCCCTGTTCACAATTGGCCGAGTGGTTAAGGCGTCGGATTTGAGTTGCAAAATACTCGTAATCCGGGGTTTCGAATCGCATGACCGGTAGTGAATAGTCATATCTCTATGCTGATGAGTCCCAATTATTAAAGGACGAAACGTATACATACATAGATAATAAACAATAACAAATATTATATATATATATATATTTATATGTATATATATATATAATAAATGTATTAAGAAGGCTGAAGGCAATGCAGAGAGTAAGATTGATGATAAACTTGAAAGAATAAAAATAAACAATCGAAGTAGAGGATTTACAACTATCTATTTATTTTTTAGTCTAACATAAACAGTATAGTGTTAGCTGTGTGTGATTAGAAATCATTTGATATTTCGGGATATTGTTCCCTTGTCAAAAATTGAATTCACTGAGACTGATGCTAGAAAGTGGAAACGAAAACAGGCCAGTCCCGCAGATATGTAAACACTGCAGCAAATAATAAATAAATTTGCAGCGTTCGAGCCCATGCGACTGCCTGCAACCGCCACTCCTGCACTGATGAGTGTAGAAAACCCGAAACGATATCATTTGTAGGTATTAAAACACTTTAATAATATAAATTATTTATTACCTACAGACATTGATGTTTCATGCTAACGCAATCTTCAGTGCAGGAAGTTAATTTCCGATGGTCGGCGGGCTCGAACTCCGATCACAAATCGCCACTGATTCGTTGGCCACAGCGAATTAGCTAATGATTAAGGGGGAATTTAACTTTGTAAATACCGAGTCGGCGGGTATTTTACACGAGCAGCAAAAGTGATCTACAACAACAAACTGTGCTAGCATGAAGCTATCAATACTGTCTGTTATTAAACTCACTCAGAGTGCCCGGCCTTTTGCAAAGGGGCATTATAACATATATATATATATATATATATATATATATATAATTTTCTTAAACTTCGAGCATGCCAATGTTTTCTTCGTTCTACAACCAGAATTTGAATTCATAACCGCCAACAACATCGCCGCGGATACACCCATAACAAGGACATTTTATTAATAAAGAAAGAAAAAAGTTTGTTTCTTTTATTATTATTTTTATGAAAAAAAATGACAACTCTGATGATGAATATAATTCCGAAATTAATAAGATTAAAGTAAAAAAAAATAATCTTGCATTGGTAAAGGCTTCTACCATCCTCAAGTGTCTTCGGTCTCTCTGTACAAGGGTTTGTCAGAACAACCTGGCATGAGGATACTTCACCCTACAAGTAAACCATGACCAAATATTCAAAAGTACATAGTATTCGAAGCCCAAATAAGATCCCCTTAGCATTAGCTCATACGAGGAATAGGGCACTTTCTCTAAGTAATGTTACTTCAAGTCACAACACTTAGCTGGATACTCCACCAGACCAGATGAATTCTTGTCCTGGAATCCGGTTAGACCAAGAAACAAAAATAAAGATATATTATAACATAATCAACTGGTCAATTGAGGAGAGGAAAATTAAAATTAATGTTCTTAACTTTTGAGAGATCTAAAGGAAATTTAATAGAATATTCGAATATCTATGTATCTCATATAGGGATTAAGTGTTAGCCTCAGGTAGAGCCCCCTTGATTTCTGAGAACTTCAACTGAAGTAAAATCGAAACAAAAAAGGGATATATATATATATATATATATATATATATATATATATATTGTGTGTAGCAGCATTTTGTCATTTATGCAAACATTGTTAAAAATAACAGAATTCGTCTGTTATATATCCCTTTTTTATTTTTTTAACTTTTTCTGATATACTTTTTTGTATTAAAATCGATAAAAGTAACTGTCCTCCCTCCGATTTAAGACAAATTTTAGTTAATAGCACTAAATTTATACATTTCGAAACTAATTTAAAAAAATTAAAAGTACTCGAAGCTATCTACATAAAAACACAACAACCTAAAATTAAAAACATCACATATGAAACCAGTGGTAACATTCTAAAATGCTTAACGTAATGCGTTTTTTTTCTTTCTGTGATGCCATCCAGCGTTGCTGAATTTAAATTGTTAACGTCTTTCCTGGAACAATGCGAAAAAAACGTTCTATGCGCAATTTCAGCTGTCTTTTTAAAATTCTCTTCTTTTTCCAGTTTTTTTGTTCATTTGCTTTTGAGACCTGAGGATACATCGACGAAGACTCGAAAACGTTCGTGAAACCTATGGAACATTTATTAATTTCTTTGATTTTCCTTCCCCAAAAAACATCAGAAAAGTTGAAAAAATAAAAACGGTATAATTAAACAGACGAATTCTGTTATTTTTAACAATATATATATATATATATATATATATATATATATATATATATATATATATATATATATATATATATATATATATAAATGAACGGTATATATATATATATATATATATATATATATATATATATATAAATAAAAATATATATATATATATAAATATATATGTATATAAATATATATATATATAAATATAAATATATATATATATATATATATAAATGAACGGTATATATATATAAATAAACGGTATAATTAAACAGACGAATTCTGTTAATTTTAACAATATATATATATATATATATATATATATATATATATATATATATATATATATATATATATATATAAATGAAAGAAGAGGGATAAACATGTACGAATGACAAATCTATTTTAACTTCGGGTTTTCAATGCAAGGTGTACTCGGTAAAACATGTGTATTATTCTTTCCTTAAGCCAAGGCTTTTCAAAGATTAAAATCTTATCATCAGAGGAATTACATAGATGGATAAATTGGCAGTGGAAAAGCCAAAATTCAAAATTTGAAAAAAATATGTAGTAATGGAGAGTCAGAGTTTGCGTATAAAAAAAAATGGGGTCTGACCAGTTGGTGAATGCCCGTTGATAAGGAGTCCAGGGAAAGGATATTTAAAGATGGAAAATATTTTTTTTTTCTTTGTATAATTCGTTCCGAAGCCAAATTAGAATAAAGAATTCAAGCGTACACAAAAAAATTAGCTATTTATATAAAGACCAGTTACAACGACTATAAAGTAAGTATCTATTTTGTGATATAGTATTATTTATTAACAAAAAGTGACCCCTATCCCCCTCAGTGCATTAAATAGTTAAAAAAATAATGCGGCCTCTATTCCGAACTTCCGCCATTATTCTCGCCTTGATGCTATTCATACAACAGAATGAATATCTTTTAGTGTAGTGTATTCGTTGTCTGATAATGACGTTATTGTTTTGTTTTTTTTAATTATAATATAAATACATCGTATTTATATGATTGGTACGTACTTGTTTATTGTTATTCTTATCTTACTCCTTCCATAAACGTTTAATATTTTCTGTCAGCATATAAAAATGTGCATTGCGTTTGATATTTAGATTCACCAGGGAAAAACATAAAGTAAAAAACGTTCTTTTCAATAACATGCTTATTTTTTTCAAGGCCCAAAATTGCGAAAACCGGGATTCGATATTCCTAAACAATGATAATAAAAAAAACATTAAGTAAAGACAAACAACTCATGCATTGAAAGAACATATATCTATACGCATAAAGTTGAGTTATTTTTTGCACCGGCATTGATATTAAAAGCCTCTATTTTATTTAAAAAATAAAAACAACATCCTAATATACTCAGCCCATTACTTAAAAAGTTATTTCTAATTAATTCAGCATAACTATTCGTTTTTAATTGTTTATTTATTGGATAATTAGTTTAATTATGCATATTTTATTAATTGTTTATAATTGTGTCGTATTTAGGACACATACAAATCCACATATATATATATATATATATATATATATATATATATATATATATATATATATATATATATATATATATATAGTGAGTTTGAATTAACTATAGGGAGTTTGAATTACCTACTGGAGAGTTTAAATTACTTACAGGGGAATTTGGATTACCTACTAGACACTATCCTCGAGTGTATTCGGTTTCTCTGTACAAAGGGTTTGTCAGGACAACCTGACATGCGGATACTTCACCCTACAAGTAAACCCTGACCAACTATTCAAAATTAAATAGTATTCGCAGCACAAATAAAATCGCCTCAGAACGGCTATACACTTGTTCATATGAGGAATAGTGCATCTTCTCCTAGTAATGTTACCTCAAGTAACAACACTCAACAGGATACTCCACCAGACTAGATGAATTCTTGTCCTGAAATTCGGTATAACCAAGAGACTGCAAGAAAGGTATACTATAGCATAGTTTACTGGTCAATTGGGGAGAGGGAAATTAATGTTCTTAACTATTTTACTAACTCAACATTTGAGAAATAAAAGAGACTATTCGAATATTAATGTGTCTTATATATAGATCAAATTTTAGCCCTAGGAGAGGACTCTGGATTTCTGAGAACATCGACTAAAGTAAAATAGAACACAATATATATATATATATATATATATATATATATATATATATATATATATATATATATATATATATATATATATGCATATGCAATCATTGTTAAAAATAACAGAATACACCTTTTTTATTGTTTCAATTTTATGAGGATCTTTTTTGTATTAAAATTTAAAAAAATAATAAATGTCCTATAGGTATCACGAACGTTTTCGATTCTTCGTCGACTCATCGTCAGGTGCCCAAATACAAATGAACAAAAAAAGCTGGAGAAATAAGAGTTTTTTTTTAAAGACAGCGGAGGAACACACATAGAACGTTTTTCGCATTGTTCCTGGAAAGACGTTGACAATTTAAATTCAGCAACGCCGGAGTTGCATCACAGAATAAAATTGCATTACGTTAAGCATTTTAAAGTGTTGCCACTGATGTCATACGTGATGTTATTAATTGTAGGTGGTTGTGTTTTTATGTAGATAACTTCAAATATGTTTAATCTTTTTTAATTGGTTGCGGAATGTATTATTTTAGTGTTATTAACTAGAATTTGTCTTCAATCAGAGGGAGGGCAGTTATGTTTTTGTAGATGTTGGTAAATTGAGCTAGAGTCTACAAGATGCATGGTGAGGCGGCAGGGTAGGTTAGTGATTGCAAACAATATATATATATATATATATATATATATATATATATATATATATATATATATATATATATATATATATGTCTGTAGGTAATAAATAATTAATATTTATTTATAAATATTATTATATAGCCCCCTTTACTAAGGATGGGCACTCTGAGTGAATTTAATAACAAGCAGTACTACTAGCTTCATTGCGAGATCCAACACGATTTGTTGTTGTTGTCGATCACTCTTCGCCGCTTGCTGTGAATACTCGCCGACTTGGGATTTACAAAGTTAAATTCCTCCTAAATTTGCGGTGGGCACTGGGTAAGTCTCTTGACTGCGAATCAGGGGCGATTTGTGATCAGAGTTCGCGCCCGCCGACCGTCGGAAATTAACTTCCTGCACTGTAGATTACGTAAGCGTAAAACATCGATGTCTGTAGGTAATAAATAATTTATATATATATATATATATATATATATATGGGAAATGAAAAAGGAAAAACCAAAAAGGATGTTTTTTTTTATATATTCATCAACGTTTCGTCTTTTAAGACTTTTCAGGATGATAATATTTTTAAAAAAATGTAATGCAAGTACGTGAAAATATTAGGTTTGCATGATGGGTTGATGGAAAAAAGTAGTAGCCACTGCTGGGAGCAGTAGGACCGAGGTCCGGGCTTAGTGACGTCAGTAGCATGGAATGAAATAAATGTGGATAGTTCTGAGTGAAAAAAAAGTGGAGGGGTGGGGGTGAGCGGAAATAATGTGGATGGCAGTAAGTAAAGAAGTAGAGGGGTGGAGGTAAGCGGGAATAATGTGGATGGCAGTGAGCGAAGAGGTGGAGAGATGGGGAAAGAGGAGGGGGAGGCTCTGTGATTTTGGTGGGTGGGTAATGTTATAGTCTTAGAAAAGATTTGATAAAATAAGGTGGTTTGAGAGTGGAAGGGATGGGTGGGTAAGAGTGTGAGAGAAGTGGTCGAGAAGATGAAATGGGTGAGGGGGAGACGGGAGATTTTGTTGTAGTAGGTATGAAATATTTGAAAAGTGGGTAAGTTTCACCAGGTGGCTATGTCAAGATTGCGAGGAATGAGTAAGTTGGAAAGTTAGGATTCGTGGTGAAAGAAGAGGTGGGGGAAGAGGAGGGGATATATATATAAACATTCAATGAATTAAATATTCAATGAATGAAAACATGAATTAAAACATTACAATTGTACGAAGATTGTTCTTTTTTCTTTTTATCGATCTCTTTTCTCTCTATCTGTTCTTTATTTTATCTCCCTCTTTTCTCTCTTTTCATTTCTTTGCTCTCTCTCTCTTTTTTCTTTTATTCTATTCATCTCTTTTTTCCTTTTCTTTCATCTCTTTTCTCTCTATTCGTTCTTTATTTTATCTCCCTCTTTTCTCTCTTTTTATCTCTTTTCTCTCTCTTTTCTTTAATCTATTCATCTCTTTTCTCTCTTTTTTCCTTTTCTTTCATCTCTTTTCTCTCTATCTGTTCTTTATTTTATCTTCCTCTTTTCTCTCTTTTCTCTTATGTATGGTTGTCTCTCTTTTTTCTTTTCTTTCATCTCTCTCTTTTCTCTCTCTCTTTTCTTTTTGTCATTTATCCTTTTTATCTTTTGTTTCTTTACTTCGTCTGTCTCTTTTCTCTCTTTTTATTTTCATCCATTGATCCCTTATTTCTTTTTTCTGTCTGTTTCCTCTCTTTTTACTTGTTAAACCATTGATCCCTTTCCTTTTTTATTGTTCATTAAATCTTTCTTTTTTCTCTCTTTTTTCCTTTTTTATTCACCCTTTTTCTCTCTTTTTTCTTTGCCATTCCTTCTTTTTATTTATTTTGTTCATTCATCCGTCTTTTTTCTCTTTTTTCTTTTTCTTTCATTTATCCCTATTCTCTCTGTTTTATTTTCATTCATTATTTTCTTTCTTTTTCATTTATATGTCTTTTTCATTTAGATGTCTTTTTTCTCTTTTTTTTCTTTTTCATTAATTCATCCTTTTCTCTTTTTTCATTCATTATTTTCTTTCTTTCTTCATTTATCTGTTCCTTTTCTCTTTTTGTTCTTTTTCATTAATTCATCCTTTTCTCTTTTTTCATTCATTTTTTTCTTTCTTTTTATTCATCTGTCTTTTTATTTATTTTCCCTTTTTTTTTCTTTTTCATTAATTCCTTCTTTTTTTCTCTCTTTTTTATTATATTACCTTTATTCATCCCTTTTCTTTCTATTTTCTTTTTCATTCATGATTTTTCATTTTTTTTCATTCATTTGTCTTGTTTTGTTTTTTTTCTTATTCCTTCATTTATTCTTTTTCTCTCATTTTGGGTTTTATTCACCTGTCTTTTTATCTATATTATTTTATTTTTATTTTATTTATTCCTATATTTTTCCGTTTTCATTCGTCCGTCTCTTATCTCTCTTTTTTGTTTTCCTTCATTCATTCCTTTTCTCTCTTTTCTCTTTTTTTCATTTATTCCTTTTATATCTTATTTTTCTTTCATCTTTCTATATTTAATTTTTTTTTCCATTCATCTGTCCTTTTCTCTCTTTTTCCACTGCATTCGTTCCGTTTGTCTCTTTTATTTTCCTTTTCTCTATTTGTTATTTTTTCTCTTTTTCTTCACCCTTCATTCATCTCTTTTCTCTCATTTTTCTTTTTCATGCATTCTTTTTCTTTATTTTTTCATTCAACCGTCTTTTTGTTTATTTTTTGTTTATTTCTTTCATTTCTTCTTTTTTTCTCTCTTTTTCTTTTTTCTTCATTTATCAATTTTCTCTCTATTTCATTCTTCCTTCATTCATCGCTTTTCTCTCTTTTTCTGTTCATTCTTTCATTTTCTTTCTTTTTTTCATTCATCCGTCTTTTTTATCTTTTTATTTCCTTCATTATTTCTTTTTCTTTCTTTTTTTTCTTTTTCATTTATTCCTTCCTTTAATTTCTTTTTCTTTTTCATTTCTATTACCTCACTTTATTGGTTTCCTTCCTTCATTTTTTTTCTCTCTTTTATCTTTGCATTCATCTGTCTTTTTCTCTCTTTTATCATTTTCCTTAATTTATTCTTTTCTCTCTCTTTGT
This sequence comes from Sepiola atlantica, assembly GCA_963556195.1. NCBI lineage: Eukaryota > Metazoa > Mollusca > Cephalopoda > Sepiida > Sepiolidae > Sepiola > Sepiola atlantica. Next base: position 46,188,878 of record OY744549.1, read on the forward strand.
CTTTCATTTGCATATTTCTTTTTGTTTCGTTTTCATTCATCTGCCCTTTCCTCTCTTTTTCTTTTTCCTTCATTCTTCCTTTTTCTATCTTTTCCCCCTTCATTCATTTTTTCTGATTTTTTTATTTACTTTCTCTTTATCTCTCTTTTTTCTCTTATTTCTTCATCCTTCATTCATCTCTTTTCTCTCGTTTTTCGTTTTCCTTCATTCAGCTGTTTTCTTTCGTTTTTCGTTTTCCTTCATTCAGCTGTTTTCTCTCGTTTTTCGTTTTCCTTCATTCAGCTGTTTTCTTTTTTTCTTTTTCATTTATTCATTCCTTTAATTTCTTTTTCTTTTTCATTCATATGTCTCTTATCTCAATTTTTGGGTTTTCCTTCCTTCATTCCTTTTCTCTCTTTTATCTTTTGTATTTATCTGTCTTTTTCTCTCTGTTATCATTTTCCTTGATTTATTCCTTTTCTCTCTGTTTTTTTTTCATCTGCATTTTTTTATTTGTTTCGTTTTAATTCATCTGTCCTTACATCTCTTTTTTCCCTTTCATTCATTCCTTCTGTCTTTTTTTTATTTTCTTTGTCTTTTTTCTCTTATTTCTTGACCCTTCATTAATCTGTTTTCTCTCGTTTTTCGTTTTCCTTAATTCAGCTGTTTTCTTTTTTTTTCATACTTCATTCATCTCTCTTTTCTCTTATTTCTTGATCCTTCATTCATCTCTTGTCTCTCGTTTTTCTTTATCCTTCATTCAGCGCTATTCTTTTTTTCTTCTTCATACTTCATTCATCTCTTTTTTCTCTTATTTCTTGAACCTTCATTCGTCTCTTGTCTCTCGTTTTTCGTTTCCCTTCTCTTCCCTTTTTTCTTTTGCTTCTCTTTTGGTCTATTTTTAAAAATCTCTTTTCCGACTTCTTTTCCTTTTTTTTTTTTTTTCATTTTTCTTTTTGTTCAGGACATTTTAAGTTTTTATTTCTTCCCAGTCCTCGGCTATAGATGGAAATCGCCGCCGACATTTCTGTTTGCCGCTTCGTCGGAAATGGCAAAGCGAATTCACGAAGGACAGACGAGAGTAGATGAGACTGACAACGCCATTATTATATACGTGGGCGATGGAACACAATCAGTGAGGAATTCTGGGATTGGACAAAGCAATGATTATAGGATTTCTTTCTTGTCTTCTTTGTTTTCCTTTATTTTTCTCTCTCTTTTTTGCTTCTTTTTTTATCGTTAACGATTGCATATTTTATGAAAAAAAAAACTTTCAAAATACAAGATCTAAATTACTTGCTTGTGCGTATATTCCTACTTGCCTTTCGCGCCAATATGCAACATGCCTGCCTCACGAACACAATCCTACGTTAGTGTTTCCCAAACTGTGTGCCGTGGCTCACCAATGTGTCGTAGAAGGAAATTAGATCCCCGCAAAAAGGAAATGTCTAGGCGGTTAGTTCATACCAAAAGCAGACCGGCTGAGTCTGGGTAATGCTGGTTATGACCTGGTTCGACTGTCGGTCTTGGAAATGGTCCTCTGAAGTTCTAGGAGCTACATCCTTCCAGTAGAAGGTTAGTTATTTATCTAATCGCCCGAGGCGCCCCTACCAGCGAATGCAGACGGTGCTGCTCAGGCAATTTCTGTTCGGTCAGAGTGCTCTTTCTCTATGGCGCTGGCTTCCAATCCCACTTCTCCGGCTTTTGAATCACATCTACCCGCCGTGGGAATGATATCAATAATCCCAAAAGGGTTGAATTCAAGTCAGGTCGGGTAAAAGATAACAAGTGGCAAAGTTATGGGACAATCGCCTATTAGAATCATCCGGCTGCCAGTAGTTTCGTAAAAGCACTTTCGGCAGCACATAATGCGTATATAAGTAGATTGTGCTGCTAGAGTAGTAAAAAAGAAACCCGACTGCTAATAAAACGATCAGATTTCGATTCCAACTTGAATTATCCACTTTGACTTTAGACGTCGAGGTTGCGAGTTCAAATGACGACCTCGGCGTCGATATTTATTTACTGTTTATTTAGTTGTTAAGATGTGCCCTAATGTATTTCTTATGTTTACAAAGATTCTCGGTGACTTAAACAAATAAGTAAATAACCGACAGACAAACAGTGAACAAATAAATAAAACTTGTGGAATAAAAGTCACGCCAAGACGGGATAGCTTAAAAATATGTAACAAGGTTATTATGTTATCGAATTGCCATTACATATATGTTATCGTATTACCTTTATATTTATATATATATATATATATATATATATATATATATATATATATATATATATATATTATCGTATTACCATTATATATATGTTATCGTATTACCATTATATATATATATGTTATAGTATTACCGTTATATATATATATATATATATATATATATATATATATATATATATATGATGTTATAGTATTAGAATAATATATGTTATAGTATTACCATTATATATATATATATATATATATATATATATTATCGCATCACAATCTCTCTCTCTCTCTCTCTCTCTCTCTCTCTCTCTCTATATATATATATATATATATATATATATATAGTACTTCATGTATCCACATAAAATATTATAAAGAGGATATCATTTTTTATGTATCAGTTTTCAGTATTTACTTCAACAGTGCTCGATACGTAAGTAGGTAGTAAGCAGTGAAAATATATATGGCAATCAAGCTACACAGAGGCTCCCGTGTTTCATCCCTAAATGCATTTAGCCTGACGATACCCCTCGTGGATGAAACACGGGAGCCTCTGTGTAGCTTGATTGCCATATATATTTTCACTGCTTACTATATATATATATATATATATATATATATATGTATATGTATATATATATATATATATGTGTATATATTTATATATATATATATGTTATAGTATTACCATCATATATATGTTATAGTATTGCAACCATTATATATATATGATATATTATTACAATTATATACATGTTATCGTATTACTATTATATATGTGTTATCGTATTACCATTATATATGTGTTATCGTATTACCATTATATATGTGTTATCGTATTACTATTATATATGTGTTATCGTATTACCATTATATATGTGTTATCGTATTACTATTATATATGTGTTATCGTATTACTATTATATATGTGTTATCGTATTACTATTAAATATATGTTATCGTATTACTATTATATATGTGTTATCGTATTACTATTATATATGTGTTATCGTATTACTATTAAATATATGTTATCGTATTACTATTAAATATATGTGTTATCGTATTACTATTAAATATATGTGTTATCGTATTACCATTATATATATGTTATCGTATTACTATTATATATGTGTTATCGTATTACTATTAAATATATGTTATCGTGTTACCATTATATATGTGTTATCGTATTACTATTATATATGTGTTATCGTATTACCATTATATATGTGTTATCGTATTACTATTATATATGTGTTATCGTATTACTATTATATATGTGTTATCGTATTACTATTAAATATATGTTATCGTATTACTATTATATATGTGTTATCGTATTACTATTATATATGTGTTATCGTATTACTATTAAATATATGTTATCGTATTACTATTAAATATATGTGTTATCGTATTACCATTATATATATGTTATCGTATTACTATTATATATGTGTTATCGTATTACTATTAAATATATGTTATCGTATTACCATTATATATGTGTTATCGTATTACTATTATATATGTGTTATCGTATTACCATTATATATGTGTTATCGTATTACCATTATATATATGTTATCGTATTACTATTATATATGTGTTATCGCATTACTATTAAATATATGTTATCGTATTACCATTATATATGCGTTATCGTATTACTATTATATATGTGTTATCGTATTACCATTATATATGTGTTATCGTATTACCATTATATATGTGTTATATTATTACCATTATATATGTGTTATCGTATTACCATTATATATGTGTTATATTATTACCATTATATATATGTTATCGTATTACTATTATATATGTGTTATCGTATTACTATTAAATATATGTTATCGTATTACCATTATATATGTGTTATCGTATTACCATTATATATGTGTTATCGTATTACCATTATATATGTGTTATCGTATTACCATTATATATGTGTTATCGTATTACCATTATATATGTGTTATCGTATTACCATTATATATGTGTTATCGTATTACCATTATATATGTGTTATCGTATTACTATTATATATGTGTTATCGTATTACCATTATATATGTGTTATCGTATTACCATTATATATGTGTTATATTATTACCATTATATATGTGTTATATTATTACCATTATATATGTGTTATATTATTACCATTATATATGTGTTATATTATTACCATTATATATGTGTTATATTATTACCATTATATATGTGTTATATTATTACCATTATATATGTGTTATATTATTACCATTATATATGTGTTATATTATTACCATTATATATGTGTTATATTATTACCATTATATATGTGTTATATTATTACCATTATATATGTGTTATATTATTACCATTATATATGTGTTATATTATTACCATTATATATGTGTTATATTATTACCATTATATATGTGTTATATTATTACCATTATATATGTGTTATATTATTACCATTATATATGTGTTATATTATTACCATTATATATGTGTTATATTATTACCATTATATATGTGTTATATTATTACCATTATATATGTGTTATATTATTACCATTATATATGTGTTATATTATTACCATTATATATGTGTTATATTATTACCATTATATATGTGTTATATTATTACCATTATATATGTGTTATATTATTACCATTATATATGTGTTATATTATTACCATTATATATGTGTTATATTATTACCATTATATATGTGTTATATTATTACCATTATATATGTGTTATATTATTACCATTATATATGTGTTATATTATTACCATTATATATGTGTTATATTATTACCATTATATATGTGTTATATTATTACCATTATATATGTGTTATATTATTACCATTATATATGTGTTATATTATTACCATTATATATGTGTTATATTATTACCATTATATATGTGTTATATTATTACCATTATATATGTGTTATATTATTACCATTATATATGTGTTATATTATTACCATTATATATGTGTTATATTATTACCATTATATATGTGTTATATTATTACCATTATATATGTGTTATATTATTACCATTATATATGTGTTATATTATTACCATTATATATGTGTTATATTATTACCATTATATATGTGTTATATTATTACCATTATATATGTGTTATATTATTACCATTATATATGTGTTATATTATTACCATTATATATGTGTTATATTATTACCATTATATATGTGTTATATTATTACCATTATATATGTGTTATATTATTACCATTATATATGTGTTATATTATTACCATTATATATGTGTTATATTATTACCATTATATATGTGTTATATTATTACCATTATATATGTGTTATATTATTACCATTATATATGTGTTATATTATTACCATTATATATGTGTTATATTATTACCATTATATATGTGTTATATTATTACCATTATATATGTGTTATATTATTACCATTATATATGTGTTATATTATTACCATTATATATGTGTTATATTATTACCATTATATATGTGTTATATTATTACCATTATATATGTGTTATATTATTACCATTATATATGTGTTATATTATTACCATTATATATGTGTTATATTATTACCATTATATATGTGTTATATTATTACCATTATATATGTGTTATATTATTACCATTATATATGTGTTATATTATTACCATTATATATGTGTTATATTATTACCATTATATATGTGTTATATTATTACCATTATATATGTGTTATATTATTACCATTATATATGTGTTATATTATTACCATTATATATGTGTTATATTATTACCATTATATATGTGTTATATTATTACCATTATATATGTGTTATATTATTACCATTATATATGTGTTATATTATTACCATTATATATGTGTTATATTATTACCATTATATATGTGTTATATTATTACCATTATATATGTGTTATATTATTACCATTATATATGTGTTATATTATTACCATTATATATGTGTTATATTATTACCATTATATATGTGTTATATTATTACCATTATATATGTGTTATATTATTACCATTATATATGTGTTATATTATTACCATTATATATGTGTTATATTATTACCATTATATATGTGTTATATTATTACCATTATATATGTGTTATATTATTACCATTATATATGTGTTATATTATTACCATTATATATGTGTTATATTATTACCATTATATATGTGTTATATTATTACCATTATATATGTGTTATATTATTACCATTATATATGTGTTATATTATTACCATTATATATGTGTTATATTATTACCATTATATATGTGTTATATTATTACCATTATATATGTGTTATATTATTACCATTATATATGTGTTATATTATTACCATTATATATGTGTTATATTATTACCATTATATATGTGTTATATTATTACCATTATATATGTGTTATATTATTACCATTATATATGTGTTATATTATTACCATTATATATGTGTTATATTATTACCATTATATATGTGTTATATTATTACCATTATATATGTGTTATATTATTACCATTATATATGTGTTATATTATTACCATTATATATGTGTTATATTATTACCATTATATATGTGTTATATTATTACCATTATATATGTGTTATATTATTACCATTATATATGTGTTATATTATTACCATTATATATGTGTTATATTATTACCATTATATATGTGTTATATTATTACCATTATATATGTGTTATATTATTACCATTATATATGTGTTATATTATTACCATTATATATGTGTTATATTATTACCATTATATATGTGTTATATTATTACCATTATATATGTGTTATATTATTACCATTATATATGTGTTATATTATTACCATTATATATGTGTTATATTATTACCATTATATATGTGTTATATTATTACCATTATATATGTGTTATATTATTACCATTATATATGTGTTATATTATTACCATTATATATGTGTTATATTATTACCATTATATATGTGTTATATTATTACCATTATATATGTGTTATATTATTACCATTATATATGTGTTATATTATTACCATTATATATGTGTTATATTATTACCATTATATATGTGTTATATTATTACCATTATATATGTGTTATATTATTACCATTATATATGTGTTATATTATTACCATTATATATGTGTTATATTATTACCATTATATATGTGTTATATTATTACCATTATATATGTGTTATATTATTACCATTATATATGTGTTATATTATTACCATTATATATGTGTTATATTATTACCATTATATATGTGTTATATTATTACCATTATATATGTGTTATATTATTACCATTATATATGTGTTATATTATTACCATTATATATGTGTTATATTATTACCATTATATATGTGTTATATTATTACCATTATATATGTGTTATATTATTACCATTATATATGTGTTATATTATTACCATTATATATGTGTTATATTATTACCATTATATATGTGTTATATTATTACCATTATATATGTGTTATATTATTACCATTATATATGTGTTATATTATTACCATTATATATGTGTTATATTATTACCATTATATATGTGTTATATTATTACCATTATATATGTGTTATATTATTACCATTATATATGTGTTATATTATTACCATTATATATGTGTTATATTATTACCATTATATATGTGTTATATTATTACCATTATATATGTGTTATATTATTACCATTATATATGTGTTATATTATTACCATTATATATGTGTTATATTATTACCATTATATATGTGTTATATTATTACCATTATATATGTGTTATATTATTACCATTATATATGTGTTATATTATTACCATTATATATGTGTTATATTATTACCATTATATATGTGTTATATTATTACCATTATATATGTGTTATATTATTACCATTATATATGTGTTATATTATTACCATTATATATGTGTTATATTATTACCATTATATATGTGTTATATTATTACCATTATATATGTGTTATATTATTACCATTATATATGTGTTATATTATTACCATTATATATGTGTTATATTATTACCATTATATATGTGTTATATTATTACCATTATATATGTGTTATATTATTACCATTATATATGTGTTATATTATTACCATTATATATGTGTTATATTATTACCATTATATATGTGTTATATTATTACCATTATATATGTGTTATATTATTACCATTATATATGTGTTATATTATTACCATTATATATGTGTTATATTATTACCATTATATATGTGTTATATTATTACCATTATATATGTGTTATATTATTACCATTATATATGTGTTATATTATTACCATTATATATGTGTTATATTATTACCATTATATATGTGTTATATTATTACCATTATATATGTGTTATATTATTACCATTATATATGTGTTATATTATTACCATTATATATGTGTTATATTATTACCATTATATATGTGTTATATTATTACCATTATATATGTGTTATATTATTACCATTATATATGTGTTATATTATTACCATTATATATGTGTTATATTATTACCATTATATATGTGTTATATTATTACCATTATATATGTGTTATATTATTACCATTATATATGTGTTATATTATTACCATTATATATGTGTTATATTATTACCATTATATATGTGTTATATTATTACCATTATATATGTGTTATATTATTACCATTATATATGTGTTATATTATTACCATTATATATGTGTTATATTATTACCATTATATATGTGTTATCGTATTACCATTATATATGTGTTATATTATTACCATTATATATGTGTTATATTATTACCATTATATATGTGTTATATTATTACCATTATATATGTGTTATATTATTACCATTATATATGTGTTATATTATTACCATTATATATGTGTTATATTATTACCATTATATATGTGTTATATTATTACCATTATATATGTGTTATATTATTACCATTATATATGTGTTATATTATTACCATTATATATGTGTTATATTATTACCATTATATATGTGTTATATTATTACCATTATATATGTGTTATATTATTACCATTATATATGTGTTATATTATTACCATTATATATGTGTTATATTATTACCATTATATATGTGTTATATTATTACCATTATATATGTGTTATATTATTACCATTATATATGTGTTATATTATTACCATTATATATGTGTTATATTATTACCATTATATATGTGTTATATTATTACCATTATATATGTGTTATATTATTACCATTATATATGTGTTATATTATTACCATTATATATGTGTTATATTATTACCATTATATATGTGTTATATTATTACCATTATATATGTGTTATATTATTACCATTATATATGTGTTATATTATTACCATTATATATGTGTTATATTATTACCATTATATATGTGTTATATTATTACCATTATATATGTGTTATATTATTACCATTATATATGTGTTATATTATTACCATTATATATGTGTTATATTATTACCATTATATATGTGTTATATTATTACCATTATATATGTGTTATATTATTACCATTATATATGTGTTATATTATTACCATTATATATGTGTTATATTATTACCATTATATATGTGTTATATTATTACCATTATATATGTGTTATATTATTACCATTATATATGTGTTATATTATTACCATTATATATGTGTTATATTATTACCATTATATATGTGTTATATTATTACCATTATATATGTGTTATATTATTACCATTATATATGTGTTATATTATTACCATTATATATGTGTTATATTATTACCATTATATATGTGTTATATTATTACCATTATATATGTGTTATATTATTACCATTATATATGTGTTATATTATTACCATTATATATGTGTTATATTATTACCATTATATATGTGTTATATTATTACCATTATATATGTGTTATATTATTACCATTATATATGTGTTATATTATTACCATTATATATGTGTTATATTATTACCATTATATATGTGTTATCGTATTACAATTATATATGTGTTATATTATTACCATTATATATGTGTTATATTATTACCATTATATATGTGTTATATTATTACCATTATATATGTGTTATATTATTACCATTATATATGTGTTATATTATTACCATTATATATGTGTTATATTATTACCATTATATATGTGTTATATTATTACCATTATATATGTGTTATATTATTACCATTATATATGTGTTATATTATTACCATTATATATGTGTTATATTATTACCATTATATATGTGTTATATTATTACCATTATATATGTGTTATATTATTACCATTATATATGTGTTATATTATTACCATTATATATGTGTTATATTATTACCATTATATATGTGTTATATTATTACCATTATATATGTGTTATATTATTACCATTATATATGTGTTATATTATTACCATTATATATGTGTTATATTATTACCATTATATATGTGTTATATTATTACCATTATATATGTGTTATATTATTACCATTATATATGTGTTATATTATTACCATTATATATGTGTTATATTATTACCATTATATATGTGTTATATTATTACCATTATATATGTGTTATATTATTACCATTATATATGTGTTATATTATTACCATTATATATGTGTTATATTATTACCATTATATATGTGTTATATTATTACCATTATATATGTGTTATATTATTACCATTATATATGTGTTATATTATTACCATTATATATGTGTTATATTATTACCATTATATATGTGTTATATTATTACCATTATATATGTGTTATATTATTACCATTATATATGTGTTATATTATTACCATTATATATGTGTTATATTATTACCATTATATATGTGTTATATTATTACCATTATATATGTGTTATATTATTACCATTATATATGTGTTATATTATTACCATTATATATGTGTTATATTATTACCATTATATATGTGTTATATTATTACCATTATATATGTGTTATATTATTACCATTATATATGTGTTATATTATTACCATTATATATGTGTTATATTATTACCATTATATATGTGTTATATTATTACCATTATATATGTGTTATATTATTACCATTATATATGTGTTATATTATTACCATTATATATGTGTTATATTATTACCATTATATATGTGTTATATTATTACCATTATATATGTGTTATATTATTACCATTATATATGTGTTATATTATTACCATTATATATGTGTTATATTATTACCATTATATATGTGTTATATTATTACCATTATATATGTGTTATCGTATTACAATTATATATGTGTTATATTATTACCATTATATATGTGTTATATTATTACCATTATATATGTGTTATATTATTACCATTATATATGTGTTATATTATTACCATTATATATGTGTTATATTATTACCATTATATATGTGTTATATTATTACCATTATATATGTGTTATATTATTACCATTATATATGTGTTATATTATTACCATTATATATGTGTTATATTATTACCATTATATATGTGTTATATTATTACCATTATATATGTGTTATATTATTACCATTATATATGTGTTATATTATTACCATTATATATGTGTTATATTATTACCATTATATATGTGTTATATTATTACCATTATATATGTGTTATATTATTACCATTATATATGTGTTATCGTATTACAATTATATATGTGTTATATTATTACCATTATATATGTGTTATATTATTACCATTATATATGTGTTATATTATTACCATTATATATGTGTTATATTATTACCATTATATATGTGTTATATTATTACCATTATATATGTGTTATATTATTACCATTATATATGTGTTATATTATTACCATTATATATGTGTTATATTATTACCATTATATATGTGTTATATTATTACCATTATATATGTGTTATATTATTACCATTATATATGTGTTATATTATTACCATTATATATGTGTTATATTATTACCATTGTATATGTGTTATATTATTACCATTATATATGTGTTATCGTATTACAATTATATATGTGTTATATTATTACCATTATATATGTGTTATATTATTACCATTATATATGTGTTATATTATTACCATTATATATGTGTTATATTATTACCATTATATATGTGTTATATTATTACCATTATATATGTGTTATATTATTACCATTATATATGTGTTATATTATTACCATTATATATGTGTTATTTTATTACCATTATATATGTGTTATATTATTACCATTATATATGTGTTATATTATTACCATTATATATGTGTTATATTATTACCATTATATATGTGTTATATTATTACCATTATATATGTGTTATATTATTACCATTATATATGTGTTATATTATTACCATTATATATGTGTTATATTATTACCATTATATATGTGTTATATTATTACCATTATATATGTGTTATATTATTACCATTATATATGTGTTATATTATTACCATTATATATGTGTTATATTATTACCATTATATATGTGTTATATTATTACCATTATATATGTGTTATATTATTACCATTATATATGTGTTATCGTATTACAATTATATACACGTTATCGTGTTACCATTATTGCACCAGGATTTCCCAAACCGTGTGCCATGGCCCACCAATGCGTCTGGGAAAGAAATTAAAATTACAATTAGATCCTTCGCGAAAAAGTAAGTATAAAAAGGGTGGAATAGAACTCAAGTCAGGACGGGATAACTAGTGGCTTAGAAAAATGTGGCCGAGGATTATGTGAGAATAATCTATTAGAAACACCCGACCGTCAGTAGATTCGCAAAAGCACCCTCGACACTAGATAATGTATGAATGAGCATTCATATATTTTTTATTTCGAAGCTTCTTCTATTTTAGACGTCGTCGTTGTCGTCATTGTTGTTGTTGCTATTATAGTTATAGTTGTTGTTGTTGTGGTTGTTGTTGTTGTTGTTGTTGTTGCTGTTGTTGTTTTTGCTGTTGTTGTTGTTGTTGTTGTTGTTGTTGTTATTGTTGTGGATGTTGCTGTTGTTGTTGTTGCTGTTGTTGTTTTTGCTGTTGTTGTTGTTGTTGTTGTTGTGCTTGTTGCTGTTGTTGTTGTTGTTGTTGCTGCTGTTGTTGTTGCTGTTGTTGTTGTTGTTGTGGTTGTTGCTGTTGTTGCTGTTGTTGTTGTTGTTGTTGTTGTTGTTGTAAGCGAGCCGGACTTCAGCATAGAGCTCACGGCGATCGTGGCTCAAGATACTGGTCTGCATGAAGTCCCCCTCGTTTGTATCCATCTATTCGTTAATCTATACGATTGCATGGACTGTGCTCCGATGAACTGTCTGCTCTGATGCCTCCACGACTTGCTTGTCTGGTGCCCCCCCCTTCGACGTAAATTCACTAGACCAACTCGACAATCAGCAAAATCCCATCCATTTACTGTCGAAGTCACCAGATACCGGAGAGCTTTCTACTCAAATAGCTTCTTTCCACGTGCTTCTGGCCCCTGGAACTCCCTCCCTGGCCCCTGTTTCCCCGACAGTGCTGACATGCAGAAATTTAAAACTAATGTAAACAGACATCTCGTTGCGCATATCCCAATTAAGGTTTAACCCCCCCCCCTAAACGTTCTCCCTTTTTTCTTCTACTCAGTAGTCCCTTACGTCTACAGTGGCGGCCTGTTGGAAAACCTTCTACTCCAATAGCTTCTTTCCTCGTGTTGCCGGCCTCTGGAACTCCTCCCCTGCTCCCTGTTTCACCGACCGTACCAACATACAGAGGTTTAAAACTAATGTAAACAGACATCTGGGTACACAGCTCCCGACTTAGGATGACACCCAAAACCTACACCCTAATTCTTAGTAACCCCCTTACGTCTACAGTGACGGTCTGCCTTGTTTGAGGTTAAATATGTTAAAAAAAAAATTAAAATAAATAAAAATGTGTTTTGTCCTGACACCGAAAACAACAAGACTCATCGGTTGCATGCGAAGTCGGGGAAGGTCTGGTCTAAACAGAAACAAAGGAATGGCGTAGACACAACTTTGCTACTCTTCCTCCATTGCTTAACGTTTCCGCGCCTTACACACGCATGACACGCTTGTAACACGCAGTGGCAGAGACGACCGGAGGACGACGGATCCTGATGCCGCCGGTCCCTCCTGCAGTTTCGCCAGAGCCCTGTTACCCGTGTAGCTCTGATAGTACCACCTTGCAACTCTTTCCGCCGTCGTGAATTCTCAATTTGAAAACTTATACATTGTTATGTGACAAAAATAAAAGTCCGAAAATCACTAGAAAGTCACATCGAATGCCTCTTCCATCCACAGCGTCTCTGAAATCACCACCTCGGGAAAGAAAGCTACTTTGTCACATCACAATGTATAATCTTTTCGAATTGAGAACTTTTTTGTCTCTCTGGTTAGGGTTAGGGTTAGGGTTTAGGGTTAGAGAAGTAAAAATTCGATACGATATTGACATACGAATGTTGAACGAAACGGAATCGTAAAATTGTATTAAAAGGGTTTGTTTTGAAAAAAAATGTTTCGTTAGATAAATAAAATCTTGGCCTTTGAAATGTAACAAAATCTTGTTATATATATATATTACAGGGCCGGCGGTACAGTTATGAAAGTGGAGGTGTTTTCCTAAAAATCGGGGGGCGGGGGGGGGGGGGCATTGCGCCCAGAATGCCAAATATGGGAATAAATTCAATATCTTGACTAAAAATGATCGTCCGATAGTGGTTGAGAGCTCGTTAGAAGCGGAATGGAATTCTCTTGGTGATAGAAAGAGAAAAATTCAAAATATTTCAATTTTTTGGCGTCTGGGCTCAAATTACCTTATTTGGGCATATTGGGGAAAAATCACTGTTTGGGGCATATTTTAGTTTCAAATGATTGTCTGGTAGTGGTTGATGGCTTGTTAGAAGCGGAATGGAATACTCTTGGTGATAGATGAAGAAACATTAATAGAAATTCAATTTTTTGGCGTCTGGGGCCAAACTACCATATTAGGGCATTTTGGACCAAAAATACCTTTTTTTACATAATTTAGACACGAAATGATCTTCTGATAGTGGTTGAGGTCTTGTTGGAAGCAATTAATAGATAAGCTAATTAGATAAAATTAAACACATGCATATCAACTTAATTATTGATGACTGTAAAGTGGGGGGGGGGGGTCTAAGTAAAAAAGTGAGGGGACTTAGGCCCCCCCCATGCTCTCCCCCCCCCCGGTGTCGCCGTCCATGTATTTATATATTCGGGTTCGAGCACTCCGACCGACATGAATTAAAAACCCTACACAGAAGATTGCGTTGCAACTCTTCCTACTATAGTGAAGTGAGGAAGGGTTTTACTTTAAAGGGATCTTGTGGGTAAGAAATTCGACATGACATTTTTTTTTTAACTAAAAATGTCTCACCACTCACGAACGCGGCAGCCTAGCAAAATAGACGACCGTTAGGGAGTCTATTTTCGCTAGTCTACTTAGAATAGAACGAGCACTGTCTCAATCTGTCTATCTGTCTGTCTGTCTGTCTGTCTGTCTGTCTGTCCGTCCTGGAGAATGTGTGTAAACGTAAGAGAGAGAGAGGGGGGATCGAGTAATTACTATTTAATTAAATATGTTTTTCAAGTCAGCGTTCATAAAATTTGTATACCTTTAGAATTACGTTGAGAAATTATTAATTAATTAATTTAGATTAGATAACATTAAATGACATTAGATAACATATAAACGAAATTCCAAGACGAGACTGCGATTAGAACAGAGAAAGTATTAAGAATCTTACTTAAAATAATACTGTTTCAACTTCTTTATATACTGTTACAAAAACATGCTCAGACGAGTTTTGCAATTTACATAATTCATTTCTTTTAAACTTCTAATAAATTCATAGTTACAAATATAGCTGTGGATGATTGCATTTCCCCCGATCATCAGAGGTTGAGCACTCTAGGCAGCAGATAATGCGTCTATGAACATTAACATTTCCATTACTTCGTTGCTTTTTTTGATGGCGTATTGGCGTAGTGTTGACAAAACTGTCAGCTTCGATGTCACTTTCAAGTACTACTTGCTTGCTGGTCCAGCCACACATAAGAGCTGGGATACAGCGAGACAGCGGTGCGGGTGCCCGTCGAAACTGCTGAGTTCGATATAATTGAAAACAATAAGACGACAATGATATACTCAAATAATTTTAAAAGAAAGTAAAGTCGGTGCTTCTATAATAAAAAGCCGAAAAAAGTTTTTTCTTGTCTTTTAGTGTTGGAGAGGTAAATAAGGGGCAGGTAACTCTTACAACGAATTTTAAACACGATTTTCCAGTAATCAAAACTGATGGCTTAAATTGGCGTTGCACATGTGGCTACTGTGCAAGGAGAACTTCGATGAGACATAAAAGAATTAGGGTTAGGGTTTAGGGTTAGGATTAGGGTTTAGGGTTAGAGTTAGAGTTTAGGGTTAGGGTTTAGGGTTAGGGTAAGGGTTAGGGTTAGGGTTTAAGATTAGGGTTAGTGTTTAGGGTTAGGGTTAGGGTTTAGTGTTGGGTTTAGGGTTTAGGGTTTAGGGTTTAGGGTTAGGGTTAGGGTTTAGGGTTAGGGTTAGGGTTTAGTGTTGGGTTTAGGGTTAGGTTTAGGGTTAGGGTTAGTGTTTGGGTTAGGTTTAGGGTTAGGGTTAGGGTTTAGTGTTGGATTTAGGGTTAGGGTTAGGGTTAGGGTTTAGGGTTAGAAAAATATTGTTTGAAAGCTAGAGCTGTCGTGAAGAGTTAACATTTTTCGACTTTTTATTATACAAGCACCGTAAAGTCAACAATTTTATAGCCAAGCCATCAAATTAAAATTATTCAAGTCACGTTTTCCAAACATTCTTTGTCAAAATCATTGTCCTCTTCGTCTTCATCGTGACAACTTGGTCTGAAGAGGCCAACATAAATAAAGCTAGAACCGAAATATGTATGCACATGTGTAAAATATGTATGCACATGTGCAAAATTTTTGTATGAATAAATAATGAATATCTCTCTTTCTCTTTCTAATTCTCTCTCTCTCTCCCCCTATTTCTCTCTCTCTCTCTTTACGACTTTGAAACCGGGTTCGTGCCCTCCGACGGGCAAGAATCAGCATTTCCGAGACTGGAGATTGCATAAACATGAAACATCGATGGATGTGTGTAGCTAATAATAATAGATATTTATTTATAATGTTGGTTCATATTATATTCCAATAACCATGTTTTTATTTTATTATTTTTATTTTTATTTTTTCACATTTCCAAATAACATAACATTTCTGTGAGATTATATTTTTACAGTCCGTTTCATTTATCTTGTGCCAAACAACATTTTTATGTTAATATCGTCTCTGCAACATTACAGAATCATCAGAAAACATGGTTATTGGAATATAATAGGAACCTGTCTAATATTTGCTCTGTTGTCACTAATTGACAATTATCGAGCTGAATCTTTTAAGGAGAACTAAGTGCGAACTTTTAGAAAAGGTAAAACCTATTGTGAAAAGTATACAGCTCAATATACCGGATAGAGCAAGCTTTATTTTACTTTTTCAAATTTTAAATCTTGGCTTTTCGCCAACTTATCTATTCCAGCAATTTCCTCTGATGATAAGATTTTGATCTTTGAAAAGCCTGGCTTAAGGAAAAATTAATTGAATAAATTGCTGTTTTTGCGGAATATACCTTGCATTGAAGAACTGGATTGAAAAAAGTTCTGCCTCCGTCGCTTTTCTAATTCCTTTTCATCCTTCTACATATATATATATATATATATATATATATATATATATATATATATATATATATATATACGCACGCATACACATACTGACTTGAAAATTCGCTTGTTCGCCCAGAGTTTAAAATAACTGTCGATTTTTTTACATATTACCTTGCATGTTTACCTTCCCTCCCCCACCTCTTTCCTCTCTCGGTCTGAATCAACAGACGTTTTCATTTCTCTATCTATCTATCTATCTATCTATCTATCTCCATCTCCCTCTCTCTCTCTCTCTCTCTCTTCATTATATGTCTCTCTTTCCACTGTATTTTATTTTATTTTATTTTATTTATTTGTTTTGTTTGTTTTAGATTTTAAATTTTAGTTTTTAACTTTTTTAATTTTTAACGGCCCTAAACCACGTGACTCCCTAAATGTTGAAATTCTAAAAAAATTTCTTCTTCTTTTTCTCTCCACTTCATTCTCTCCAAATATAATCTGAGGTTAAGATCAGATTCTAACTCTTCCTGATGAGATCTAAGTTTATGATAACTGTTGATCGATAACATCGACATGCCAGTGTTACAGATTTTGTACATGTCTGTGTAAATAAAAATAATCATATATATATACAGGGTGTCTCAAAAAAATGTACTCACTCGTAGAATGACGAGAAAACTTTGCTTCATCGCTCCACACAATTTTGTGTGCAAACTCGACATCTTCTGCACATTTTGCCATTCTAAGAGTGAGTACATTTTTTTGAGACACCCTGTATATATATATATATATATATATATATATATATATATATATATATATATTATATATATATATATATATATATATATATATATATATTATATTTTTTTAATTTTAATTTTAACTTTTTTTATTTTTTTATATATTTTTTAATATCTTATTATATATATCATTATATCAGTTTGCCGTCTGATCCAAGTGTTTCTTTTTTCTATCATTTAAATTGATACCCAGCATAAATCGTTCCATTTTGTACTGTGCCACTCTTAGCTTTTCCATCGCTGCATTATTATGTGCCCATGCTTCACTACCATTAATTTTTATTCGTCTTCCTCCCACAAGTGACACAAGTGGGATTTGAAAAGCAAGCGTCCGAGAAGGTGCCTACAAAAAATATAACTGGCCATCTCCGTCGGCATTCTCCGCTAGCGGCGCCTTGGGTAGTAAGAAATAAACTCACTCCTCCCCAAAGAGGGGAGGCAAAGCCTGGGAGGATGGACCTCCTAGAACTGCACAGGACAAACCTATAGACCGGCGGAAATCAAGACCCGAAGGCCAAGACGATACCGGTCTATAGGGTGCAGTATCCATCAGAACAGATACTACACTTTGATCTTGGTCAAAAGAGTTGCGTTTTGGTCTTAAATGACCGCAAAGCTTTTTATATGCCGAAAAAAAGACAAACTAAACCAAACCGAATCAAACCAAACAAAACAAAACCGAATCCAACCGAACCGAACTGAATTAAACTGAACCAAACCAAACCGAACCAATTCTCTTGTGAATTGGGTGGGCGGATTCGAGTTTTGTTTTTTACCCCGCTTTACTAAATCTGAATTAAGACACAAAGATCGTCCCGCGCGCAAAGATCTTCGATTCGATTAGTTCACAAGATTTTCAATTACTCGATACTTTCGCCATAATTTTATCAAAAGTCCTAATGATTTTTCGATTGAACATCAGCTTCACTGGAGAAATTCCAACTTGGCCGTTTGCGTTTGGAGTCTGTGAGTTAATAAATCGCTGATGACGATCTGCCATTCCTTCAGCCAATTAGACGAAGAAGTATCATCAACCACCATTAATTAGGAGAGTAGAGTGAACTATCGCTTCTCTTGTTGTGTCCTTTAGTCCTCACATTCCATGACCATGTTTATGACAACGGTCCGTCACTGTCAACAAAACTCCAGTCCCTGTCCCATCGCCGCAATGTAACATCCTTGTGCTTGTTTTACAAATACTTCAATGGATCATGCTCCGATGAATTGGCTACTCTTGTGCCCCCTCGACGTAAATTCACTAGACCAATTCGACAATCAACTAAATCCCATCCATTCACTGTCGAGGTCCCCAGATGCCGGAGAGCTTTCTACTCAAATAGTTTCTTTCCACGTGTTGCTGGCCTCTGGAACTTCCTCCCTGCCCCCTGTTTCCCCGACGGTACTGACATGCAGATATTTAAAACTAATGTAAACAGACATCTCGCTGCGCAGATCCCAATTTAGGGATTTCTTTTTTTCTTCTCAGTAGTCCCTTACGTCTACAGTGGCGGCCTGCCTTGTTTGGGATGAACTATAATTTAAAAAATTGCTGTTTTCTAACCCTTTAACACATATCGCTGGCTAGTAGTAGTATTTTTTTTTAGCTTCATACATCAAGTGGCTTCATGCCTTGTCTGGAGCGATTTCGATAAAAACAATAAAAATACACAGTCGAGTATAACTGGACAGAATTAAGAACTGTGAATTTGTCCTTTTGTTGGAAGGAATTGAGTAGATTGTCTGTGTGTCAGCTGTCGATAGTTCTTTCTTCTTTGGCTAGTTTTTTTTTTACCTTGAAGTAATATTTTTTACCTATTTATATCAAGTGGCTTTATGCTGTGTCCGGAGCGATTTTCATAAAATAATTAAAACCGAAAATTAACGATTAGTATTAGCTACGTATCAATAACATAAAACAAGCGAATCCGTATGAAAAAGATCAGAAGGGTAAAACGGATTAAAAGAATAACAGAATAATGGACTAACAAGGTAGTGGAATAACGGATTGACATTAGAACATAATAATGGAATAACTACATAACGGAATAACGAAATAACGGA
Source organism: Sepiola atlantica (assembly GCA_963556195.1). Lineage (NCBI taxonomy): Eukaryota > Metazoa > Mollusca > Cephalopoda > Sepiida > Sepiolidae > Sepiola > Sepiola atlantica. The sequence goes on from OY744549.1 coordinate 46,209,839, forward strand.
ATAACATGACAACACAATAACAGAATAATGGAGTAAGGTAATAACAATAACAGAATAATTGAATTACGAAATAATAGAATAACGGAATAACAGAATAATGGACTTACAATAACGGAATATGATTACAGAATGACGGAATACCAGAATAGTAGAATAACAGAATAACAGAGAATAACGGAATAACGGAATCATTCTAACTCCCCCAAAACATGATCCACAGTGAGTATTATATAGACAACGTTGATCCATTATGTAATATCAGGCATGGTACAACTTTTCTGACCAGCTTGATTCTGATGTCGCCATTCTTGCAGAAGGGGCCACGTGAAGGTCGCCAACATCCTTAAGTGAATATTATGTTTTGGAACTGTTTGGATCCGAACTTGGCACACCCACTTCGCCACTGTAACCTGCCGAAAATGTAAGATTCAGATACGTCATAAGATGAAGCACTGTCAGAACTTTTTTTGTCATGACAGAGTTGAAAATATACGATTACCTATTCTCGTTTTAACAGTCGTTTTCTCACAGAAGTAACATGCACATTACCTCAAGCAAGACAACAAAAGGCAAAGAGTTACTTCCCTTTCAAATACAAAACGTTTAATAATTACTCTTAGGTGGAAAACTGCTTCCATCTAACACACATGAAAAAAATACTTACTGTTGATATGTAAGTACCACAGAGCACAATATGAGTAACAGTGCACTACGTGGATTAATGGCTGAAATTAAAAGTAAAAATAGACTAAACAAGTTGTACATTGTTTCCTAATATGCGGCATAAAATAAAATTCTCTCTCAACACACACACACACGAGCCCGCCGACCGTCGGTAATTAACTTCCTGCACTGAAAATTGCGTTAGCATGAAACATCGATGTCTGTAGGTAATAAATAATTAATATCTATTTATAAATATCATTAAAAGCCTCCTTTACTAAAGGCCGGGCACTCTGAGTGAGTTTAATAACAAGCAGTACTAATAGCTTCATTGCGAGATCCAACACAGTTTGTTGTTGTAGATCACTTTCGCTGCTCGTTGTAATAATACCCGCCGACTCGGTATTTACAAAGTTAAATTCCTCCTTAATTATTAGCTAATTTGCGGTGGCCAACGGGGGGACGCTCTTGACTACGCATCAGTGATCGGAGTTCGTCGGAAATTAACTTCCTGCACTGAAAATTGCGTTAGCATGAAACATCGATGTCTGTAGGTAATAAATAATGTGTGTGTGTGTGTGTGTGTGTGTGTGTGTGTGTGTGTGTGTGTGTGTATCTAGGCAACATCTTCTCTTGCAGTCAAGTATTGTTGAATATAAGAGACAACTCATGTCTAGATATCTTTTGGTAGATCCTTTCAATAGTCCGAATCAGGATCTTAATTTCAGAGGGGAATTGGCTGATGAATTTGCCATAGTTTAGATTTTGTCTCCCAAGTACTTTCAGACCCATCCGGGTCCATTTTCAGGGGAATGAGGTTAATCAGGTACAGACTATGTGCTAGTATTATAGAAAGTTTTGGCGGGAATTATGTAATGGGTATGAAACTATAGTTAGAACTACCAAAGTATATCTAGACATAAGTTTTCTCTTATATTCAACAATATATATATATATATATATATATATATATATATATATATATATATATATATATATATATATATATGGTTACGTGTAGTAAGTGAGAAGTTTTCCAAACAAATTAGCACACCAGTTGAAAATTGCTATTTTGAGTCGAACGTACGTGTTGTATTCTGTACACACCACTTGCCGACGTCATCTCATAACAGACGTTATAATAATAAAAATAATCTGATTAACAATTTTCATTGTAGTGGGCAGAACGACGCTAAGATCTGACAACAGAATACAGCAACATGAATGGAACCTTCCGGTCAACGGACGTTCTAAGAAACAAATACGTGTCTTCTATAACCGACCATTTGTTTAAAAACTCGTCGTGTGCAACGAACTTCAGCAATAACTCATTTGCCATCTTGAGTCGTGCTCACTCAATTTTCCATCTTAAAATCTTGGAGACTATCCACGTACGTCTTAAAAGGCGTAAACAGAGAGAGTGTCTATTGGGGCTGAGTGTTATTAGTCTCTAAATCCCAGGATGACAGATAGAGCACAAAGAAGACAGACCGAGCACAACATTACGCTCACCTTTCCCCCTGGCTAAAGGGTAGGGGAGGCGAAAATGATCCTCACCTACTGCACAATGAACCGTGAACTCACACAAATTCTCACACACTAACAACGGCCACATAAGCGAATGACTACTCACTCATAAAAGTTCTCACATATACACATACTGACAAAACAAAGCTTAGCCCATACATACACAATGCCACATGGCTTATTACTCACACACGTATATTCACACTGGACAAACACATACATTTATAGATATATAAATATGTTTTATTGTGTTAACCATGTTTTAATCTTTTATTTATAACACTGTATTTAGCACTTGCTAAATGGTGACCTTTTTATTCTCAATCATTCTCCCATTTTCATGTTTTTATCTATTTTCTTCCATCGTTATTATTTATTCAATTGTTAGTGTGGAACTTAGTACTGTAAATAAAATAATGCTCTTTAGTATTTTAAATATATAATTCCCCTTTTTTACATTCCCCCTTTTTAAAATCCCACAATACAGTTCGCGTTAAGTGTGGGCGAAACCGGTCGACTGGCATGTTTATTCTCTCGTATCTTTTAATTATGAAAAAAAAACATGTCTTCCCTTCGTATTTTCCCTAATAAAAGACTGGACTCCAAAAAAAATAAGGAAATATATATATATATATATATATATATATATATATATATATATATATATATATATATATATATACAATTAATAATATATATATATACAATTAATAATATATATATATATATACAATTAATAATATATATATATACAATTAATATATATATATATATACAATTAATAATATATATATATATATACACAATTAATAATATATATATATACAATTAATATATATATATATATATACAATTAATATATATATATATATATATACAATTAATATATATATATATATATATACAATTAATATATATATATATATATATATATACATACACACACAATTAATAATAATATATATATATTAATTTTATACGT
>OY744549.1:46218010-46240510 GCA_963556195.1 Sepiola atlantica
TTATCTTTTTATCGATTAATTATGTCTGTCTAATAGATTAGTTTTGTCTTCTTTTTGTTACTCTATAGATTAGTTTTATCTTTTTATCGATTAATTATGTCTGTCTAATAGATTAGTTTTGTCTTCTTTTTGTTGCTCTATAGATTAGTTTTATCTTTTTATCGATTAAATATGTCTGTCTAATAGATTAGTTTTGTCTTCTTTTTGTTACTCTATAGATTAGTTTTATCTTTTTATCGATTAATTATGTCTGTCTAATAGATTAGTTTTGTCTTCTTTTTGTTACTCTATAGATTAGTTTTATCTTTTTATCGATTAAATATGTCTGTCTAATAGATTAGTTTTGTCTTTTTTTGTTACTCTATAGATTAGTTTTATCTTTTTATCGATTAATTATGTCTGTCTAATAGATTAGTTTTGTTTTCTTTTTGTTTCTCTATAGATTAGTTTTATCTTTTTATCGATTAATTATGTCTGTCTAATAGATTAGTTTTGTCTTCTTTTTGTTTCTCTATAGATTAGTTTTATCTTTTTATCGATTAATTATGTCTGTCTAATAGATTAGTTTTGTTTTCTTTTTGTTTCTCTATAGATTAGTTTTATCTTTTTATCGATTAATTATGTCTGTCTAATAGATTAGTTTTGTCTTCTTTTTGTTTCTCTATAGATTAGTTTTATCTTTTTATCGATTAATTATGTCTGTCTAATAGATTAGTTTTGTTTTCTTTTTGTTTCTCCATAGATTAGTTTTATCTTTTTATCGATTAATTATGTCTGTCTAATAGATTAGTTTTGTTTTCTTTTTGTTTCTCTATAGATTAGTTTTATCTTTTTATCGATTAATTATGTCTGTCTAATAGATTAGTTTTGTCTTCTTTTTGTTTCTCTATAGATTAGTTTTATCTTTTTATCGATTAATTATGTCTGTCTAATAGATTAGTTTTGTCTTCTTTTTGAGTAGTAAGTTTATTGCTTACTGCCTGTAAAAAACAAGTAGGAAAAAGACAGAAAAGAAATTAAAAAGATGAATTAATGTAAGAAACGACGGAAAAAAGAAAAATAAAAAGAAAAAAGGGAAGAAAGAAAATAAAAAATAAAAAGAAAGACAGAGATGAAGGGATAAATAAAAAAAAAACAAAGAAAAGAAAGAAAAAAGAGGGAGCAATAAAAAGATAAATAAATGTAAGAAAAGCAGGAAAAAAGAAAAAGTGAGAAAAGAAAGAAAGGAAGAATGAAATTAAAAAGAACCGGATAGAAAAAAGGAAAAAGAAACTACCGAAAAAAAAGGAAATCGAAAGAAAAGAAGGAAAAAAGACAGAAAGAAAGGAGAAAGAAGGGAAATTTGGAAAAAAGAAAAATGATGAAGAAAAGAATACAAATGAAGAAAAGAGAGAAAGAAAGGAAGGTAGAAAAAAGATTTTATAAAAGAAAACAATAAAGCGATAAATAAAAGAAATAAAAAAACTACAAAAAATTAAAAACAAATGTAGGAAGAAGGAAAAGCAGCGAAAGGAAATAAAATGAACAACGAAAAAAGATTTTGAGAACAAAAAGGTGGAGAAAGAAAGAAAACTAACAAAAGAAAGTATGAAAGAAAGGGAAAGGGGATAAATACAGAAATAAAGAAGGAAACAGAAAGGAAAGAAGAAAAAAGAGAAGAAAAAGAAAGGAAGAAATAAAAAAAAAGAAAAAAAAGAACATAAAAAGATATGAAGGAAAGAATAAAAAGGAAGAAAAGAAAAAAAGAAGAAAAAAGAAAAAAGGGGGGGCGTTATAAAGTGATAAATAAAAAAAATAAAAAAGTACAAAAAAAATAAAAATAAAATAAATGTAGGCTTGTCATATCAAGCGAAATATTAGATAAAAAAGTCAAGATGAAAAAGAAGAAAAAAATGTTTTTAATTTTGATTGTGATTTTAATTTAAAAAAATATCTGCATCTAACACATTGTTCTTTGAAGGCATTTTGCGTCTTTCTTTATGTTTAAAATTCTAAAGATGCTTAAAAAAATATAGACTTTCCTAAATGTATACCTACCAGCGAACATGCACGATTTATGTTCAATTTAAAAGAGACATTAGCACCGTTAAGTCCACATAACATCGGACGTCACTTCTAGAAGATCCGGAAGGATTATTACGAAAAAAGAAAGATAAGAATTAAAAAGCAAAACAAAACAAAAAAGGATAAAGAAAGAAAGAAGAGAAAGAAAGAAATGAAGGAAAAAGAAGCAATGTGAAAAAAAGAACAGAAAAATACAAAGAAAAAAGGTAAAATAAAAAAAAACCTTCGATTCAAAGAACGGTCCGAGTCTTCTGCCATTTGAATTTATTCATTCTTGTAATTTCTTTGATCCTTGACATTTCGAAATCGGTGCCTTTTATGTTTTCTTTTATTTCCTTTCGATCTACTTTGCTCTTTGAGCCCCGGAAACATATAAAGACGATTGAACTAAAAGAGCGTGTCGTATCAGTTTTTTTTTAAATTAATTACATAATAAAATAAAATAAAATAATAATGGATTATGCTGAAAGACGGTTTCATCATAATTAAACCTGTGGCATTTTGGAGATGTCTCGCAAAAAGTATCGTCGTTTAGTTGTTGTTGTTGTTTTTTTACATTATTCACGTCTTTCTGACTGTTTTCCTTCTTCATAGTATTTTAACAAAGTTCCAGCCGTTGTACTCTTCGGCCTTCTCCAGGTTTATTTTTATTGCAACCAATGACCTTCTGGAAATGTTAAACTTAACCCTTTTGTTTGTCCTTCCTTTGGCCCAACGAATGGAGTACAGAAGAAAGCTTTCTCAGCAATGTCCAGACCCTAACAGCATCTCAGGAAAAGAAAAATAAGATGATAGAGGTAAGTATAAAAAAGAAATAAAAGAAAGAGAGAAATTAAGAAAAAGAAGAAAGAAAGAAGAATAAATAAAATAATAGCCCAGAAAGAAAGAAAAAAAAGAAAGGATAAAGCGAAAAAAAAAACAGAATAAGAAAGAAAGGATAAGGAATAAAAAGAAAGAAAGAAATTTATTACCAATAGCATTGGACCAAAATAATAGTTATTAACAGGGGAATCTCCTCTTCTATGGAAATCCCGTCTGGCTCGAGATCACTGTGGGTCCAGTGGAAGAGTCCCAGCCGCTTGAAAACGGGAATATGGCGAGCAAAAGCTGCTATAGCTCGGTAGGACTACAAAACACATCCAACAATCGGCGAATGTGGGGACTAAAACGATACGATGCAGCACTGTCTTGTCTTCCATCTACTGCCCAACAAGGCCAGCTTAAAAGATCTTACAAAGGAACATACGAACAGCACTGATTTGTTTCCCTCTCCACTAGTGAGGATTAGTAATGATAGTTGTAAATGGTTAGGATTAGGGTTAAGGGTAAGGGTTAGGGTTTAGGGTGAGGGTTTAAGGTTAAGGTAAGGGTAAGGCTTGGGGGTTGGGTTAGGGTTAGGGTTAGAGTTTGGGTTAGGGTTAGGGTAAGGCGTCGGGTTATGTTTAGGGTTATGGTTAGGCTAAGGGTTAGGGTTAGGGTAAGCGTTAGAGTTGGGGTTTAGGGTTAGGTTAAGTGTTAGGGTTGGGGTTAGCGTTAGAGTTGGGGTTTAAGGTTAGGGTTAGGGTTAGGATTAGAGTTGGGGTTTATGGTTAGGGTTAGGGTAAGGGTTAGGGTTAGAGTTGGGGTTTAGGGTTAGGGTAAGGGTAAGGGTTAGGGTTAGAGTTGGGGTTTAGCGTTAGGGTTAGGGTAAGGGTAAGGGTAAGAGTAAGGGTAAGGGTTAGAGTTAGAGTTGGGGTTTTGGGTTAGGGTTAGGGTTTGGGTAAGGGTAAGGGTAAGGGTTAGGGTTAGAGTTGGGGTTTAGGGTTAGGATTAGGGTTAGGATAAGGGTAAGGGTTAGGGTTAGGGTTAGGGTTAGGGTTAGGATAAGAGTTAGAGTTTAGGGTTAGGGTTAAGGTTATTCAAGAGGACGGCTCAACAAGAATTTGTAGTTGAAAACGACCATGTTGTAGTCGGCTGGGTAGCACCCCTGTGGTATCGTGTTCCACAGACGAGTTGTTCTAAGAAAGAAACTTTGCTCATGGAAATTTCGTTTAGTAAACGAGAGGAGAAAGCGAAATTATTGACAGTGGTGGTAGTTACATGAAAAAAAACAACAACAATCAGTTGAGCACCTACCATGAAATTAACGATAGAGTAGAATAAGACTAGCAAAATCTCTTCTGTTGTTGGGAAGAGAACATGACCCCCCCCCGTAGTCGGTTTTGTACTCTGTGAAGGCGGGAAAAGGGTGATCTTTCCAACATGTGGCAACAGTACTCCATCTTAGGATGTGTTTGACTTTTATACCGAGGATTGCTTCAGGGGTGAAGTACCTTCTGCACTTTAATGTTCTCCGCTTATATTACATGTTTTATACTTTAATTGCATGTGTTATGCTTATATTGCATGATCTATACTTATATTTCATGTTCTACGCTTATATTTCATGTTTTATGCTTATATTTCACGTTCTATGCTTATAGTTAATGTTCTATACTTATATTCATGTTCTATGATCATATTTAATATTCCATGCTTATATTTCATGTTTATACTTATATTTAATGTTCCATGCTTATCTTACACGTTTATGCTTATAGCGCATGTTCTATACTTATATTTCATGTTCTATGCTCATATTTCATGTTTTATGCTTATATTTCATGTTCTATGCTTATATTTAATGTTCTATACTTATATTTCATGTTCTATGCTTATATTTAATGCTCCATGATTATTTTACACGTTTATGCTTATATTGCATGTTCTGTACTTATATTTCATGTTCTATGCTTATATTTCCTGTTTTATGCTTATATTGCATGTTCTATACTTATATTTAATGTCTTATGCTTATATTTCATGATTTATGCTTATATTTTATGTTGTATACTTATATAGCTTGTTTCATGCTTATATTGCATGTTTTATACTTATATTTCATGTTTTATGCTTAAATTTTATGTTCTATGCTTATATTTCATCTACTAGTATTTTTCTGGACTTTTGGCTTTTGTTTGTTAAGAATTGAGTTTTGAGCTATATCACGTCCGTATCGTTATCAACGGTTTCTAGCACTTACATTATTTTATGAAGGCTTCTTTGCGCGGATTTTCGCCTTGATGTTGTGTTTTTTCCATCTGACTCTAGAAGACGAGATATTCATGTGGCAAAAAATAGATTTTTTAAAGTGCGCTCTGATTTGTTTCAGGAAACACGTGTAAGTTTTCTTTTGCTCCGAAATTGTCATTAAATTATAGTATGATATAACTCTGATTAGTGATTTTAATTATATGTTTATATGATAATACAATTATATTATAATATAATTATATCATGATATCCACGCAGAGACAATTACAGAAGGCTCAACTCCGTTTGGTAGAGCGTAATATATTGATGCCGACTAAGCATCCGTACCGGCGGTTTCTAGTACCATAGGTATTTAGCAAATACTCTTTCAGCGCGAGATGGACTAGTAGCTTAATCACTGGCTGCTTGAAGCCTACCAACCTGAACAACCTGCATGTTCTCACTGGTATTGCCCCTTCAGATGTGAGACGAGAAGATACCAGCCGAGTGGAGACGACGGTGGCTATCGGTGATGGGCGCCGTCTCCTTCATGGAAGTGGGCTGGCGGTCCGGCGGTCCGGCGGCTGAGGTCAAGGAAAAGCTTCCTCAGCCATGTCGGACACCTGGCAACATCTGAGGAGGAGACCAGACTGCAGCTGTGGACCAGACGTCTGGAGGATGATCCCTCTCATAACGACATGGGAGTCCCTGCTTTTAAGGAACTTCTCCGTGGATACACTGGAAAACACTAAACCGCCTGAGAACGGGAATGGGGCGATCAAAAGTTGCTATGAGTAGAGGAGGCTACTAGACTGACCCAACCATCTGTGAATGTGGAGAGGAGGACCATACGATGCAACACTGCCTGGTCTGCCCCCTACTGTCCAACCGGTGTAGCTTGAAAGATCTTACAGAGTCCAACACTATTGCAAATGGGGCGATCAAAAGTTGTTATGAGTAGATGGGGCTACAAGACTGGCCCAACCATCTGTGAATGTGGAGAGGAGGACCATACGATGCAACACTGCCTGGTCTGCCCCCTACTGTCCAACCGGTGTAGCTTGAAAGATCTTGCAGAGTTCAACACTATTGCAAATGGGGCGATCAAAAGTTGTTATGAGTAGATGGGGCTACAAGACTGGCCCAACCATCTGTGAATGTGGAGAGGAGGACCATACGATGCAACACTGCCTGGTCTGCCCCCTACTGTCCAACCGGTGTAGCTTGAAAGATCTTACAGAGTCCAACACTATTGCAAATGGGGCAATCAAAAGTTGTTATGAGTAGATGGGGCTACTAGACTGACCCAACCATCTGTGAATGTGGAGAGGAGGACCATACGATGCAACACTGCCTGGTCTGCCCCCTACTGTCCAACCGGTGTAGCTTGAAAGATCTTGCAGAGTCCAACACTATTGCAAATGGGGCGATCAAAAGTTGTTATGAGTAGATGGGGCTACAAGACTGGCCCAACCATCTGTGAATGTGGAGAGGAGGACCATACGATGCAACACTGCCTGGTCTGCCCCCTACTGTCCAACGGGTGTAGCTTGAAAGATCTTGCAGAGTACAACACTATTGCAAAGGACTGCATAAAAACGTGGGAAGCTGTCACGTGACCACATGACGCTTCAAAGACACGCAAAGAAGAAGAACCGCCTATGAAGACCTAAAAGCCACTCGAGGACAAGGATTAATGAGTAAATCGGGTGGATGGTGAAACAACACGTTGGGGATTGAAGACGATGATTGAAACTGGGCAGAATTTGATTAGAACGGCTCGACAAGATTTTGTAAATATTGGATTACGTTGAAGCGAGAGATACGTAACAGCGCGAGTTGTTGAAGTCAAAACGGCTTGTTGCAAGTTAATTAAAGTTAATTAAAGTTAATTAAAGTTAACACAATAGACGCGTTATCTTTTTATGACACGCAAAGAAGAAAAACGAAAACTGTGACTGTAACTGAAAAAAAAATTGCAAACATTAAATTTACTTTCCAATTTTTTAAAGGTAATTGTTTGTTTTAATTTGATAATATTATTTATGAAATTGGTGAAATCTGTGTCCTCATTCTGCGAGAATCCCTACAACCATTACAGCAGAAAATAGAAAATCGTAAACACCCCAAAAATACTTTCTCGTCAATATATTGAAAAGGAGACGTTCACTCGAAATATCATTGAAAATAGAATCTTAACATTTGATAGGGGCGAACTCCTATAGGATAATCCACAAAGTTATCGTTTTTTTTTCTTCTTCAAAATACGCATTGATAAATTATAATACTACCAATTCAGGCTTTTAATAGTCCTTAAGAAGTTCAAACGGCTAAAACCAGAGAAAATATTAATTCTTTAAAACGCAGAATTGATACGCAGTGTCAGACCAGATCGCTAGCAAGTATAAATACGGAGAAATGAATTTAGAAAACACCCCCAAAATACTTTGTCGTCAATTAATCTTGAAAAGGAGACGTTCACTCGAAATATCATTAACATTTGATTTCTCTGTGTTATCAGGTTTTATTTCCAAAATATGTGTGTAACATTTGTTAGAAAATAATTTTAGAAAATAACATAAAGTTACACAATGGTTAAAAGTATTCTTCCTTTTTTACTGGCCCTTTCCCTTTCTTTATTTTTTTACGTTCTCTGTGTCTTTATCTCTTTCTGTGTTTCGTTCTTTCTCTCCTCTTTGCGTTCTCTATTTCTTTCTATCTGTCTTTCTTTCTTGTATATCCTACCGGCCTCTGATTTGCTTTCTTTCTTCTTTTATTAATCTCCTGTTTTTTTTCTTTCTTCTTTGTCGTTCTAGCTTATTTATAACGTATGTGATATATATATATATATATATATATATATATATATATATATATATATATATATAAATTATTTTTATTTATACAGACTTGTACAAAAAGCCGCTACACTGGATGTCAACTGAATCGATTATTAGTTATTAGAAACTAAGATCTCATCAGGCTAAAATAGATGCAAGGTGTAAACGTTGGTAATGAGGGTTATATTCCGTTTCATGAAAATGGGACAATATATATATATATATATTTATTTATTTCGGTTTCAAGCACGAAAGGACTTATCCATCCGGCTCTGTTCAGCTTCAGAATGTTGTACTAATATTACGCTCTTAATTTTTATTTGTTAACTTTAATTCTTAATTAATCGAGCACTCTGCTGGGATTTTTCCTGCTACATTACAAAGAAAGAAATATATATATATATATATAAATATATATATATATATGTATATATATATATATATATATATATATATATATATATATATATATATATATATATATATATATATATATATATAATAACTGCAAAAAATAAATTGACTTACATAAGTGATTTTCCACTGAACGACATGGGACTAAAAAGTTTTGCTTGCTTTGTTTATTTTTCTGTTTTTTTTTTATATAGTTTTAATGGTTTAAGGGGTTTGACAAAATAATGGAAACACCTTGTGAATTTTGCAAAAATGTTAAATAAGAAGTGAAAAAATGCCAAAATGTTCGTTTCATTTTTTATATATGGTTATTTTTGTCCTGAATTAATTGTTTAAATTTTTTTTATTTCAGATAATGCATATTAGTAAGATAAATTTGAATGACAGATTTATCAGGTTTCTAAAGATAGCAGATTGTTTGTGCCCGTTTGGCAGGTTCTACTATACGGAAAGTGGCTGAGATGGTAGCCGTATCGAGAGGAACTGTCACGAAGGCGATGAAAGCATACAAAAAAGAGAAAACATCCTTTTCTAAACAAAATTCTGGAAGAAAGCTGAAGCTGTCTGAAAGAGATCCATGCCTTTGCTCCATATCTAATAAGTATCTGGAGAGAGTTCAAAATGGAAAATTCCATAAGCAGTTTAAGATCATTTTTACAAACCCTACTGTCATATGGCATAAAAGCGTATCTAGTGGTGCATTGTAAACAAAGCAAGGAGCACTCTATTTCTTATTCGACACTTCCTTTGCAAACTCATTCCTGAAATATTTCTTCCACTTTATGTATACCTCACCAGAACGCTTTTAGAATGTGCCGTAATTTGGGTTGAATAAATATAAAAAAGGATATGAATAAGACAAAATATATTAACCTTTTGGTTGACCTCTCCTTCAAGCCATCTATTTCTTATTCGACACTTCCTTTGCAAACTCACTCCTGAAATATTTCTCCTACTTCATGTCTCTCTTGTCAGACCACTGTCAGAAAAAAGATATTTGCCTTTTGGTTAACCCCACCTTCAAGCCATCTAAACATTGCATTCAGGCTGTAAACAAAGCAAGGAGCCCTCTATTTCTTATTCGACACTTCCTTTGCAAATTCACTCTTGAAATATTTCCGAAATAGATCGTAGAACTTTTGTAAGGATTGTGAAGAAAGAGCACAAAACCACGACACCCAAAATTACAGCAGAGCTTAACGACCATTTAGATAATCACGTTTCAACAAAAACTGTTCGCTGGATTTCATGGGAGGGTTTAATCAGTACAAGTTAAGTATTTGCGTAGTGAAAAAGTACAATTATTAAATATCAAACAACATCGGGTCTTCGGACACACACACACACACACACACATATATATATATATATATATATATATATATATATATATATATATATATATATATATATATATATATATATAAAATGTAAGTTCGTTCAGCAATTTAAAAGGTCCGGAATAGGGGGTAAACTTAAATTTTCGAGAGTGGAACCTCTCATTATCAAAAGTAACAGATCAAAATTATATGACCGAGTGGTCGAAAAGGTGAGACTCCCTATTCCGTTAAGTTCATGTTGGAAGATAGTAGCGGGAGGCAATATATATATATATATATATATATATATATATATATATATATATATATATATATATATATTCTAGAGATGAAAGATGAGAATTAAAATTGTAAAGATACAATATTTATTAGAACATCAAAAGTTCAAAGCAAGGAGCTTCATATCCTTGACACATGGATCTTCAAAGATAAACTCTTTTCATTACAGGATAGAGAAAAACCGGACAATACAATTGTAAATATTATCGGCAACATTTAACTGTGAAAAATTCATACACAAAATAAAATCCAAGAGTTTTTTGTTCAGATGAGAACGTAGAGTTAGGGTAGACGCCGTAAGAAAAAACACTTTAAAATAAAAACAGCTGTTATATTGGTAATGAATGTTTGAAAAATGAATAATACTCAATTTGTTTAGGAATCAAAATGTTGTTGATAAGAAGCTGATAAGACCTATCAATATCGGTTCGTTCTGAAGAGTCGCGGTACGACGAAACACGTGTCAACGAATAACTATTTTATCTGTAATATATATATATATATATATATATATATATATATATATATATATATATACACACGTCCCGATCGGGCGAAATTATGTAAACAAACGGAGAATAAAATAAACATGTACCAATAGCTGCAACACAGATAGTTATTGTGAACGCAAAAACAACAAATATGAAATCAGATGGACACAACTGTTGACGAAATACCGCGTATCTACCATCAATTCTCTGTGGTATTTCGTCAACAGTTGTGTCCAACTCGCCTTTTCGACCACTCAGTCATATTTTTGACCTTTTGATAATGAGAGGTTCCGCTCTCGAAAATTAAAGTTTACCTTTTCCGGAACTTTTTTAATTGCTTGACAGTAAACCTTTTTTCTATTTACTGTTTTGGTATTTAAACCCGTGAAATATTAATAAATTGATTTGAGATTCCATTCATATTTTCTCTTCTCATTTATTTTTGTTCATCTGTTCCACCTTCCGGTACCTATTTCACATTGCTCATGCCTCGGATTACGAACTTACATTTATATTTAGCAGCAATGCTTCAAGCAAACTACAATTTATTTTTATATCTATATATTATATAATATATATATATATATATATAATGAGATGTAGTTTGCTTGAAGCATTGTGTGTAATACGTATATATGGGAGTATTAGAAGGCTATCACAATGCAAGAAATGGAAATATGTCGGTGCTGAGAAGTAAGTCAAAAAGAAGTGATTTTTATATATATTTAAAAAAAATGTTTTAGCAAATCTTAATTTATTAGGCTAGACTTCAACAGTGTGTGACTATGTTCCATAATATATTTCTAGGAAGACCTCCTCATCAAATAGTGAGTGTTTCAAATCTCTAAACTACGTGCGGAATGGTAATATTGTTATATAACGCAGTAGATATTAATACCCGCAGCAAATGGAATAAAACTATAACTAAATGCTTTTTTCCTCAATATTTCATATTTGACTTAACTTGTTGGATAATGGCCCTTATGGCAATCGACGTATCTATTGGAAATCGTTGGTTTGACTTGCGCGAATTAACGCGGGGTGGATCCGGCAGTCGAGTGAAGAATAGGGCCTGTTCTCACAGTCAAAAATCACAGACGTTACAAGTTCACCGCGTGACGAGACCCCAGATACAGGGTCAGTGTGCACCTGCGAGAGGCTCTGTGACGTCACGGGCCTTTGCGTGGGAAACAGAGGGATCCGTGACGTCACTCGTTCTTCGTGAGAAGCGAGTTTTAGTCAGTCTGGGTTTGGGAGGCGAACCGATGAGACGTGATTGTTACCATGTAAACTACATCAGATAAGGGAAAATATTTCCCTAAGAAAATACAGGTGAGAAATATCCTTTCCCCCTCCACGAATTGTTAAGGAAATAATTGTTAAGTAGCTAAGATAAAGTAGTGATTTGCTCTATCTCTCTCTCTTTCGACGTAGTGAATGTCTCCCAGCTGTTTAAATAACTAACGCTTGTAATAAAAAGAATTGAAAGTTAAAAAAAGATTGTTGTTTGGTGAGTCGGTCAGGAAGTTTTGTTGCAGACAACGGATGGCGTGGTTCACGGCAGGGAGGAAAGAAGAAAGAATTCATCCACTAGACGACATCGAGACGGCAACTCTCTACACGGCGAGGGAGAAATCTAAATGTATGCAAACAATATATGAACTATGTGATTTATGATGTTTTAAAAATGACAAGAATTAAATGTGAACTGCCACGGCCCTTTCAGGAACGACTGTACGAAATGAGAACCGCCGCGGCCCAAGAGTGGGCCTATGCAACAAACTGATGAAGTTTTATATTTGCTTAAATAATATATATATATATATATATATATATATATATATATATATATATATATATATATATATATAGTCCAGCGTTCTACCACTGGACCAAGACGCTCTGTCTAGAAATATGTACGATTTTTATCACCTAAATATTTAATGTATTTTATGTAATTATTTTTATTGGTGATTGCAGCGTTCGTTGTTATTTTGCTTACTATTATTTCGATTGTCTCACTTTCCTAAGTGGTTAAGATGCAGAAAATTGCATTATTAGTGGCCCTTAACTTCATAAGACGTATTTTTCGTTAATATATATATATATTTATTTATTTTATACGTACATAAAAGTAATCCATGGACACGTGTTTCTGCCTCACAGCCGTCATCAGCATGGCTAACTTACACAGAGATCGAACCTTCGATATTGATGTCTATAGTCTTATTCTGCATCTTACGTGTACATTAATTTCAATTAATGTCTGTGTTGATTTCTCGCGGCCGTGTTGGTCTGAGCGTCAGGCTCGTATTTCTAAGCTAAATCTACGAACTGCGTTCGAGCCCATACGTACGCTTGCAACCACCACTCCTGCGCTGATGAGGGTAGAAACCCGAAACGACGTCGTTTGTAGGGATAAAATACTTTAATATTTAATTTAAAATATTTATAGTGCATATATATATATATATATATATATATATATATATATATATATATATATATATATATATATATATATATATATATATTCCATTACAGTTCTCCTTTACCTGTCAAACGTTGAGTTAGTAAAAATGTAAAGAACAATATTTTTTCTCCAATTGACCATTTAACTATGTTACATATTTTTTTCTTGTAGCCACTTGGTCTTACCGGATTCCAGAACAAGAATTAATCTAGTCTGGTGGAGTATCCAGCTAAGTGTTGTTACTTGAGGTAACATTACTTGGAGTAGGTGCACCATTCCAGTGCATAGCCGTGTCGACAGGATTTTATTTGTGCTTCGAATAATATGTTATTTTTAATATTTGGTCAGTGTTTACTTGTAGGGGGTGTATCCTCATGTAAGGTTGTCATGACAAACTCTTTTTACAGAGAGACCGATAACACTCGATGGTTTGTGTCTAGTAGGTAATTCAAACTCCCCAGTAGGTAATCTAAACTCTCCAGTAAGTAATTTGAACTCGCCATTAGGTAATTCAAACTCCTCTATCTATCTATGAAAACCCGTCTAGATGGCCACTGTAAGTGTAGTATTAACACAGCATGACGTCGCTAGCTATAAATGCATCGTTCCTTTCATTAAGTTGAACGCTCTTATGACGTCAAGCCGCCGGATAAAGTGTTAAAATTATCACAGTTTATTCGCTGTTCAGTGTTGGCCGAGTGGTTCTAAACGTCGGAATTAGAGCTGTAAAATACTCGGAATCCGGGGGTTCGAATCGCATGACTAGTAGTGAATAGTCATATCTCTATGCTGATGAGTCCCGATTATAAAGGACGGAACGTATACGTGCATAGATAATAAATAAAAACAAAAATTTTTATTATATATATATATATATATATATATATATATATATATATATATATATATATATATATATGTAATTCCTCTGATGATAAGATTTTAATCTTTGAAAAGTCTTGGCTTAAGGAAAGAAAAATAAACATATTTTTACCGAGTACACCTTGCATTGAAGAATCGAAGTTGAAATAGATTTGTCATTCGTACATATTTATCTCTCTTCTTTCATTTATCTTTATAATTGCTCTATCTCGTATATTGAGCTTAAACTAATTCACTATAGGTTCAATCCTCTAAAAATATACTTTTAGTTTCATATTTTATTTTATATATATATATATATATATATTTATATATATATATATATATATATATATATATATATATATATATATATATATATATATATATATATATGTATTTTTCGGAAGCAAGTCATTTCTTATACACGCGTCGTTGAAGACCACGGAGTCTTCTCTCTTCGCTGTTTTACTTGTTAATTTCTCAACACGGCGAGCTATTCGTCGGTTTCCTGGTGTTAACCGGTGGAGTATGGCACCTAACGTTGTATCGTGGGCCATTCCTCTAGCGCTTTCGATCTCTCGACGGTCTTCAAGAGACTGTGTCTTATTGTTACTGAGAGACGTATTTATAGTTTTATTATTAGTTATATATCTATTAATATACATATGTATACATATATATATATATATATATATATATATATATATATATATATCTTTATTCTTTTATTTGTTATTTATTTATTTATTTATTTAATTATTTATTTTTGTATTATTTTATTAAAAATTTGTTATAATATTTTTATTTGTTTACTTATTATTTATTTTTTATTTCTATTATTATTATTATACACATATTAATTATATATATATATATATATATATATATATATATATATATATATATATATATATATATATAATGAGATTTAAATTTTACTACAGTTTTAGAAGCGCCGTTATAATGATCACTTTGAAATGTAAGAATCAGTTAACATGACGCGAGATTTTGAAATGAAATATTTATTAAATCATTTTTTATTTATATCCAAATTTTCGGTTTCATAAACCTTCTTCATGGGACAGACAATATTTTCCTTTTTTTTTATTTTACTTCTTTGTTTCATAGTATATATGTGTCTCTGTGTGTGTGTAGAAGTAGATAGATAGGTAAGTGGCTGACACATTTTTACTGTTGTTTTTTTGTTTTATCGGCAAGTAGCTGGTAACCTTTATGTTTTAAATAAACACTTTTCTCGGCACGTTCTTAAATGTTACTACACGTTCGTGAATGTCACCGAAAGGAAATGTTGTTTTGTCGCTTAAGTTAAATTAGAAAAGGTTATCTGCACACACACAAACACACACACACAAACACACACACACACGCGCGCACGAGTCGGGGTCGCCCCTGTGAGGACACGACCATTCAGAATTTATCCGCTTGTAACGAAAGTTCTGGGCGCCCTTTTTAATGCCCAGTAAAACAATAAAGAAAACATGGTCTCTCTAGCAACTGGTTCAATACAAGAAGAAGAAAGAAAGAAAAAAGGAAGCAAAAAAGCAAGCAAGATTGTTTGACCTAATTAGGGAGTAAGAATAAAAACTAATATTCCCTTGTTTGCGGATTTAAACCACTCAAGGTTGTTTTGCAAACCGAACCTGTCGAATGCATACGACCAATTAGAACTGGGGTAATGTCCGATCCCAAAAAGGTGACCCCCCTTCTTTCACTTAAAAATGCACCAAAATTCAGGAAATCGACCAATTTTGATGAAATTTTTAGTATTTATTAATTAACTAGTAAAACTTGCCCGCCCTCTGGGCACCAATCATTTTTTTTACGGGGGGACGTTAATCAAAACCATATTTTTTACTCATTTTAACAACAAACTTTGGTAAATTTGTAAATTAAATTACCCCCTACCCCTTTAAAATGAGATTCTTCTTTTTAGGGTCATTCTAAATTATTAGGACAGTTGACTAATACATTTTTAACACTAACCCTAAGTTTGACTGGCAAGGTCGTAAAACCACACGCAATCGCCACAAAAGCCCCCCCCCCAAAAAAAAAAAATCACGCAGAGAATTCATCTATAATAGCAAAAAGGTTACCAGCCGTAAAACCCTAGTAGGGCCCTAAAATAGAGAATCATTTACCGTTAAATTTATATGCGCATCTGATCCCCCACTCTAAATTCTAAAATATTTCATGTTTGTTTCTTATTCCGCAGATATATTACCACATTCACCGCACATACGTGACTATTCCGATACAAACGGTTACTTTTTTAAGTAAATGCTGCCTTTGAGAGATTTCAAAAAGGCATTGCGGATCTCTTGAGAGGACATTCCAGTGGTAACACATCTCTCAGACGACATCATCGTCAAAAGCTTCATTTGATACGAGTTGAAGATCCATGCTGGAGCGTCTACAAGGCATGGCTAAACAGGGAAAAAGTGCCTTTCCTCAGTAAGACAGCTTAATTTCTTCGGGCACACTTTAAGTAAGAATAGAGTATCACTAAACCCTAACCCTAACCCTAACCCTAACCCTAACCCAAACCCTAACCCTAACCTTAACTCTAACCTTAACCCTAACCCTAACCTTAACTCTAACCTTAACCCTAACTCTAACTTTAATTCTAACATTAACCCTAACTCTAACACTAACCCTAACATTAACCCTAACACTAACCTAACCCTAACCCTACCCCTAACCCTAACCTTAACCTTAACCCTAACCCTAACCCTAATCCTAACACTAACCTTAACCATAACTATAACCCTAACCCTAACCCTAACCCTAACTCTAACCCTAACACTAACCTTAACCCTAACCCTAACACTAACCTAACCCTAACCCTAACCCTAACCTTAACCCTAACCCTAATCCTAACACTAACCTTAACCGTAAACTTAACCCTAACCCTAACACTAAACTTAACCATAACTATAACCCTAACCCTAACCCTAACCCTAACTCTAACCCTAACCCTAACCCTAACCCTAACACTAACCTAACCCTAACCCTAACCTTAACCTTAACCCTAACCCTAATCCGTATCCTAACACAAACCTTAACCGTAACCTTAACCCTAACGCTAACCCTAACTCTAACAGTAACCTACCACTAACCTTAACCTTAACCCTAACCCTAACCCTAACCCTAACTCTAACCCTAACCCTAGCCCTAACCCTAGCCCTAACACTAACCTAACCTTTACCCTAACCTTAACCTTAACCCTAACCCTAACCCTAACCCTAATCCGTACACTAACCTTAACCTTAACCCTAACCCTAACCCTAACCCTAACCCTAACCCTAACCCTAACCCTAACCCTAATCCTAACCCTAACCCTAACCCTAACCCTAACCTAACCCTAACTCTAACCCTAATCCTGACACTTACCCTAACCTAGAGAAAATTGCAGCAATTGCAAACTGCAACTCATAATGATGTAAGGTTGATTAGGGTTAGGGTTAGGGTTAATGTTAGTGTTAGGGTTTTGTAGTTTCTCACTTCAAACAGAATGGCGCCATCCTTTATATAATATATATTGCATAATTCTTTTAATCTATACAAAGATATTAGCTACATATGTGCATACATGTTTCAGCTGCGACTTTATTTGAAGTTCAGCACTCTCAGACCGCATAAAGTATACTCTTATCTATCTTATAAAAACCGCAGTTTCATTGGATTATCATCTAGGAAACAACGATTATTTATATATATATATATATATATATATATATATATATATATATATATATATATATATATATATATATATATATATAAAAGGAAATTGTAGTTTGCTTGAAGCATTGCTGGTAAATATAAATGTAAGTTTGTAATCCGAGGCAGGAGAAATGTGATATATGTACCGGAAGGTGGAACAGATGAACAAACATAAATGAGAAGAGAAAATATGAATGGAATCTCAAATCAATTTATTAATATTTCACGTTAAAACAGATTAAATACCAGAACAGTAAATAGAAAAAAAGGTTTACTGTCAAGCAATAAAAAAAGTTCCGGAAAAGGTAAACTTTAATTTTCGAGAGCGGGACCTCTCATTATCAAAAGGTCAAAAATATGCTCGAGTTGTCGAAAAGGCGAGTTGGACACAACTGTTGACGAAATACCGCAGATAATTGATGGTAGATACGCGGTATTTCGTCAACAGTTATGTCCATCTGATTTCATATTTGTTGTTTGTGCGTTCACGATAACTATCTGTGTTGCAGCTATTGGTACATGTTTATTTTATTCTCCGTTTGTTTACATAATTTCGCCCGATCGGGACGTATATATATATACAGGGTGTCCCAAAATAATGTATACACTCTTTGAATCGTTAAAACTCGTTCAATTTACTGATTTTGACTTGCAAACAAGGTTGATACAACAGTAGAAGAGTAAGAATACACATTCAAAAATACTGACACTAAAATTAACAAAAACATAGAAAAATAACTTTTAATAAACGTAAAGGCTACAATGTTTAAAGCAAGAAACCTGAAGCAATTGCAAACAAATGGGAGTAGCAATTGTAGTAGAATGTGCTTAATGAGTAAATGTTGCAGGACGTTTGTAGGTACAATTGTTCACGTCTTCACTATATGGAAAGTGTATTGAGCAGAACGAGTTGGGGTTAGGGTGAGGGTTCATTTTATGAACATTCTGAAATTACCCTAAATAGCCTTTATCTTTGTTAAAAGTTAAGTTTCTATGTTTTTGTTAATTTTACTGTCAGTATTTTTACGTGTATATTCTTACTCTTCTGTTTGTGTGTGAATCTTGCAAATCAAAATCAGTAATTTGAACGAGTTATAACAATTCAAAGGGTGTATACATTATTTTGGGACACCCTGTATATATATATATATATATATATATATATATATGGGAAGAGAAGGATGAAGGTAATCCGACGTGATGGGAAAATGACAAAGGAAAAACCAAAAAATGGATGTTTTTTATGTGTACATCAACGTTTCGTCTTTGTTTATAAGACTTCATCAGGATGATAATATAGAGAAAAATGTCATGCAAGTACAAACACATGTAGGGTTTACATATTGGGAAAATAATGCAGATGCCATCTACATTATTCCTGCTCATCCCCCCCACCTCTTTCTCTTACTACCAGCCACAGTAGTCCTTGCTCACCCCCATCTTTCCACTTCTTCCCCACTCATTTTCATCAACATTCATTTTTCACTCCTCACCAAGTACGGACGTTCACCCAGTAGTGGCCATTATTTTCTTTCCTTTTTCCCAATATGTCAACCCTACATGTGTTTGTACTTGCATGGCATTTTTCTCTATATTATTATCCTGATGAAGTCTTATAAATAAAGACGAAACGTTGACGTACACATAAAAACATCCATTTTTTGGTTTTTCCTTTTTCATTTTCCCATATATATATATATATATATATATATACATATATATATATATATTTATATATATATATATATATATATATATATTTATATATATATATATATATATATATATATATATATATATATATATATTTGGATTTAAACCTTGAATGAGATATCATCTGCCTTATTTGGTCCTGGAAGTACATTTTTAAAAAATGGCCAGTTTCTCTCTTCTCAACCCCCTTTAAGTGCGTCTGGACTTACCTATATTTTGAGCACTTTCTCCAAACTGCTCCCACGCAAAGAGTTTTTCTTCTCATTCTACAATTCATCGGACTTCTTTTAAACGGAAATTTACCATCCGGACAATTTGCATATCTTTTTCACGGAACTTTTCTTTTCATTCACAACGTTTTTTTAACAAAAAATTCTTTTAATAATAATTTTCATATTTTTAAATATTTGAACTTTGTTTTTTTCGAAAGCCAACTTATCCATCTGTATTTTCTCCTCTGATGATAAGATTTCGATCTTTGAAAAGCCTTGGCTTAAGGAAAGAATAATAAACACTAGTTTATTACTGAATACACCTGGCATTGAACAATTGAAATTTGAAATAAATTTGGACAATCGTCGCATATTTATCACTCTTATTTACCATATGTATGAATTGGAAAACTTTTCCGTTTTGAAATAAAGTTTACCAACCGAACGAAAATGGCCGTATCTTAACGACCGAAATATCTCAGCAGAACTTTACAACATGAGTTTTTGAGTATATTTTTGTTAGTTGTTGAATTGCTTATTCTTTATTCCATTTTTATTTTTACATATTGTCTGAAACATAGTTTATTTTTTTCTCATATATATATATATGGATATATATATACAGGGTGGGCAAAAATAAGGGTCCTATTTTTTAAAATTTATAACTTTTTTATTTATTGATTTTTTTTTTTTTTTTTTTTAGAATAAGTAAAGGACCCCTTCCGAAGCAAGCATGAGCCGTATTAGCCCTAAGGAACGTACCCTCATTTAGAAAACATTATTTTTGCTTAAAAAACTCAAAACAGTGTAAAAAACAATACTTTAGTTTTTGTAAGTTTTAAGAAGTGTTTTTCGGCTAAAATTTGTTTTGTTTATTTCAAAAAATCTCGGAAGGGTCAGTCTACACACACATAAAGTTTTGTGAGTTTAACTTTTATTTTGTGGAAGTTATTCAAATTCAAGTTATTCAAATTTAAAGATAGAACCCTTATTTTGGCCCACCCTGTATATATATATATATATATATATATATATATATATATATATATATATATATATATATATATATATGATTTTGATTTTGATTTTGAGATTTTTATTCTGAACGGTCCTAACCAATTTCTTTTATTTTTTTCTCCATTTAATTTTTTCCAAATATGATCTAAGGTTAAGATCAGATTCTAACTCTGCCTGATGAGATCTTAGTTTATAATAGCTGTTGATCGATAACATCGACATGCCAGTGTACATGTATGTGTAAATAAAAATAATCATATATATATATATATATATTTTATATATATATTTTTTTATTTTTTAATTTTAATTTTAATATTCATTTAAATTCATCTCATATAGAATCGATCTAGCAGAAGGAATGATGATTTCTTCCAATCGCATTCTTTGTATAAATTTGAAAACTTTTCCGTTTTGAAATAAAGTTTACCAACCGAACGAAAATGGCCGTATCTTAACGACTGAAATATCTCGGCAGAACTTTACAACATGAGTTTTTGAGTATATTTTTGTTAGTTGTTGAATTGCTTATACTTTATTCCATTTTTATTTTTACATATTGTCTGAAACATAGTTTCTTTTTTTCTCATATATATATATATGGATATATATACAGGGTGTCTCAAAAAAATGTACTCACTCATAGAATGACGAGAAAATGGTCCGGCGCGTGGGTGGCGGTTTTGCGAATTCCCTTGTGAACCGGCGTTGCACTTCAGTGGCGTTTTCGGTCTTCTAATAGCATTTCAGGACAAACTTTCTCTCTTCGAAACTAAGTTGATTGCCTGCCATGGCTTCATTAATTCAGAATATCTGAAACAAAAAAAAAGAGTGAGTAAATTTATAATGGACATCAATTTGAACATTTGCGAACATGATTTTTCAATTACATTTGTTTCATGTATTTGAAGCTATTTCATTTCTCTCTATGTTCATAAATAAAGGTTTTCTCGTCATTCTAAGAGTGAGTACATTTTTTTGAGACACCCTGTATATATAAAATTGAAAATAGAAGCATTTATTAATGCAAGATAATTTTAGTATCATTATTTTTTTATTACTTTAATCTTATTAATTTCGAAATAAAATTCATCATCAGAGTTGTGTCATTTTTTTTCATCAAAAAACACAAGAACAAAAATAAACAAACTTTTTTCTTTTGTTTTTTTGATAAAATGTCTTTGTTATGGTGTATTGATTTACTCCTCTCCAGAAGTTAGACACAAGGCCAGTTTTATCTTACTCCCACAAGTAAGATGTGACCCAAGGTCGGGTCGGGAAAGTGGGGTTTGAAAAGCCAGCGCCCGAGAGGTGAGCACTCTGGCTATTAAAAATTGCCTGGACAGTCCTGTCAGCATTCCCCGGTAGGGGCGCCTCAGGTAGTAAGCAATAAACTTACTCCTCCCCAAAAAGGGGAGGCAAAGCCTGGGAGGGTGAACCTCCTAGAACTGCACAGGACAGACCCATAGACCGGCGTTAATCAAGCCCCGAAGGCCAAGACAATACCAGTCTATGGGGTGCAGTATCCATCGGAACAGATACTACACTTTGATCTTAGCCAAAAGGCCAAGAATAAATTGTCTTTGTTATGGTGTATCCACGGCGATTTCGTTGGCGGTTATGAAATCAAATTCTGAACAAAGAAAGCATTGGCGTGCTTGATGTTTAAGAAAATGGGTCGTTCATTTCAAGGCATTGCTGGGTCAGTATCATAAAATTGAAAATAGAAGCCTTTATTTATATATATATATATATATATATATATATATATATATATATATATATATATATATATATATAAGTGCAGATTAGTCGTCCGAGGCTATAGCAATGCGATGTGGTTGCCGTAAGATGGAAAAGTGAAACGAAATAAACGCAGGGAGAAAGTGAAACTCAAAACGATTTATTAATAATTTCACAAAAACTGATTAAATACCAAATAGTAAATACTGTCCGGTAAGTAACAGGTAGGCAAAGGGTAATCTTAAATTTTCGAAA
>OY744549.1:46245510-46333010 GCA_963556195.1 Sepiola atlantica
TAACCAGATGATTACAGAAATTTTACAAGAACCAGATGATTACAGAAATTTTACAAGAACCAGATGATTACAGAAATTTTACAACAACCAGATGATTACAGAAATTTTACAAGAACTAGATGATTACAGAAATTTTACAAGAACCAGATGATTACAGAAATTTTACAAGAACCAGATGATTACAGAAATTTTACAAGAACCAGATGATAACAGAAATTTTACAATAACCAGATGATTACAGAAATGTTACAAGAACCAGACTATTACAGAAATTTTACAAGAACCAGATGATTACAGAAATTTTACAAGAACCAGATGATTACAGAAATTTTACAAGAACCAGATGATTATAGAAATTTTACAAGAACCAAATGATTACAGAAATTTTACAATAACCAGATGATTAGAGAAATTTTACAAGAACCAGATGATTACAGAAATTTTACAAGAACCTGATGATTACAAAAATTTTACAAGAACCAGATGATTACAGAAATTTTATAAGAACCAGATGATTACAGAAATTTTATAAGAACCAGATGATTACAGAAATTTTATAAGAACCAGATAATTACAGAAACTTTATAAGAACCAGATGATTACAGAAATTTTATAAGAACCAGATGATTACAGAAATTTTATAAGAACCAGATGATTACAGAAATTTTATAAGAACCAGATAATTACAGAAATTTTATAAGAACCAGATGATTACAGAAATTTTATAAGAACCAGATGATTACAGAAATTTTATAAGAACCAGATGATTACAGAAATTTTACAAGAACCAGATAATTACAGAAATTTTATAAGAACCAGATGATTACAGAAATTTTATAAGAACCAGATGATTACAGAAATTTTACAAGAACCAGATGAGTATAGAAATTTTACAAGAACCAGATGATTACAGAAATTTTACAAGAACCAGATGATTACAGAAATTTTACAAGAACCAGATGATTACAGAAATTTTACAAGAACCTGATGATTACAGAGATTTTACAAGAACCTGATGATTACAGAGATTTTACAAGAACCAGATGAGTATAGAAATTTTACAAGAACCAGATGATAACAGAAATTTTACAAGAACCAGATGATTACAGAAATTTTACAAGAACCAGATGATTATAGAAATTTTACAAGAACCAGATGATTACAGAGATTTTACAAGAACCAGATGAGTATAGAAATTTTACAAGAACCAGATGATAACAGAAATTTTACAAGAACCAGATGATTACAGAAATTTTACAAGAACCAGATGAGTATAGAAATTTTACAAGAACCAGATGATTACAGAAATTTTACAAGAACCAGATGATTACAGAAATTTTACAAGAACCTGATGATTACAGAGATTTTACAAGAACCAGATGAGTATAGAAATTTTACAAGAACCAGATGATAACAGAAATTTTACAAGAACCAGATGATTACAGAAATTTTACAAGAACCGGATGAGTATAGAAATTTTACAAGAACCAGATGATTACAGAAATTTTACAAGAACCAGATGATTACAGAAATTTTACAAGAACCAGATAATTATAGAAATTTTACAAGAACCAGATGATAACAGAAATTTTACAAGAACCTGATGATTACAGAAATTTTACAAGAACCAAATGATTACAGAGATTTTACAAGAACCACATGATAACAGAAATTTTACAAGAACCAGATGATTACAGAAATTTTACAAGAACCAGATGATTACAGACATTTTACAAGAACCAGATGATTATAGAAATTTTACAAGAACCAGATGATTATAGAAATTTTACAAGAACCAGATGATAACAGAAATTTTACAAGAACCTGATGATTACAGAAATTTTACAAGAACCAAATGATTACAGAGATTTTACAAGAACCAGATGATAACAGAAATTTTACAAGAACCTGGTGATTACACAGATTTTACAAGAACCAGATGAGTATAGAAATTTTACAAGAACGTGATGATTACAGAGATTTTACAAGAACCAGATGATAACAGAAATTTTACAAGAACCAGATGATTACAGAAATTTTACAAGAACCAGATGATTACAGAAATTTTACAAGAACCAAATGATTACAGAGATTTTACAAGAACCAGATGATAACAGAAATTTTACAAGAACCTGATGATTACACAGATTTTACAAGAACCAGATGAGTATAGAAATTTTACAAGAACCAGATGATAACAGAAATTTTACAAGAACCGGATGATTATAGAAATTTTACAAGAATCTGATGATTACAGAAATTTTACAAGAATCAGAATATTGAGGAGCCCTTTTTTCTTCATGTGTATTTGTAGGTAGGTCTGCAAGAGTTTAATTAGGTAATGACTTCAAAGCAACTTCTCTTACACAACAGAACAATCTGAATACTAAATTCTAAATACTAGTTATGAAAATATATTTATTTATTTATTTTTTAACATGGTTCACCCCAAACAAGGCAGGACGCCACTGTAGACGTAAGGGGCTACTGAGAAAAAACAAAACGGGAGAATGTTGGGGAGGCAGACTAAATTGGGATCTGCACAGCGAGATGTCTGTTTACATTAGTTTTAAATTTTTGCATGTCAGTACTGTCGGGGAAACAGGTGGCAGGGAGGGAGTTCCAGAGGCCAGCAGCACGAAGAAAGAAGCTACTTGAGTAGAAGGCTCTCCGGCATCTGGGGACCTCCACAGTGAATGGATGGGATTTGTGTTGGTATAGTGAATTTACGTCGAGGGGGCACCAGAGTAGCCAATTCATCGGAGCATAATCCATTGAAGTATTTGTAAAACAAACATAAGGATGCTACATTGCGGCGATGGGACAGGGACTGGAACTTGGTTGACAGTGAGGGACCTATTAGGTTGGCGACTCTTTTTTGGACCTTGTCAGGGAGGGAGAAACTAGTAGATGATGCACCAGCCCAGATGTGACAACAATACTCCATGCATGGGCGGATGGTGGCTTTGTAGAGATACAGGATAATGTCAGGTGTGAGGAGTTTACTTGCACGGTAGACGGAGCCAACCTTCTTTGCGGCAGCCTGGGCAATGTCTTCAATGTATTAGTTCCAATTCATGTTACCTGTGAAGGTTAGGCCGAGGAATTTGAATGATGAACTCTCAGGTAGGGTGTTATTTGCCATGACAATTGGTGGTTGGAGAGGTTTCTTGTAGTTATTGAAGGAAAGGAGATTTGTCTTCGCGGCATTAAAAGTTACCAACCATTTATGACCCCAATCCACTACAGCATGGAGGTCATTTTCTAAAGATTCAGCCATTGCCTTGGATATGATCGCGTCTGTTTTGCCAACGTGGTGAGAGTAAAGCGTGGTGTCGTCAGCAAATAAACCAATCTCAGACTCTATGTCATCAGGGAGATCGTTTATATAGATCGGGAACAACAAAGGTCAAAGGATAGATCCCTGGGGTACACCTGCATTTATGTCATGTTGCTTAGATGAACGGCAATCGAGGACAACTTGGAGTTTTCTTTTGGTTAGGAAGGATCTAATTATATTAAGTAGTTGCCCAGTAATACCGTATGAGCATATTTTCAGGAGAAGCCCTTCATGCCATACCTTATCAAAGGCCTTGGATATATCAAGCGCTACTGCCCTAGCTTTACCTGCCTTGTCGAGTGTATGATATATGCGTTCAGAGATGACCGTTAGGATGTCTGCAGTAGATCGTGCTTGTCTAAATCCATACTGACGGTCAGATAGAAGTTTAGCATCAACTAAGTGACGTACTATCGCTAGATTGATTAAGGATTCAAAGATTTTGGCAAAGATCGGCAGTAGACTGATTGGGCGGTAGTTCTGAGGGTCGGTTCTATTCCCAGAACTCTTGTAGACTGGTACCACAGAGGCAATTTTCCAGCTATCGGGGAAGCAAGATTCATCTAGGCATTTATTGAGTCATTTTTTTTTTCTCATCAAAAAACAAGAATAAAGAAACTTATTTCTGTGTTAATTTGATAAACGTCTTTGATGGTACGACGTCATCGCCTTGATGTTATGAAATGGCGGGTAGGATTCAAAACCGGTGTCGAACGAGGGATGCGTTGGCTCGTTGTCGAGTAATGTGTGTGTTTTTCGTTCAAGTTTTAAAGTATTGCATGGAAAGTTAATAAAAAAATAAAAAAATTAATCTTGTATTGCTAATTTGGCTTTATTTCAATTTTATTAACTTTCCATGCAATACTTTAAAACTTGAACGAAAAACACACACATTATATATATATATATATATATATATATATATATATATATATGCAAATATTGTTAAAAATAACAGAATTCTTCTGTTTAATTATGTTAAATCACACATTTGTTACGTTATGAATAAAATTGAAGTCTCTTAAAAGCACGCTTCTCGAAATGCGTAAGTTTTACAGAATTTTTCACACTCGTTTTTACCATTAATTTTTAAGTCTTTAAACTGTCGACATTAAGCAATTAAACTGTCCCTTCTTTTGTATATAGAATTTTACTCGTTTGTCGTTACCGCGATGTGATCGGGGTGGAAGGTCTCTATTAACGGGGAATTTTGTGGGTGTACATTTATGCGATGACCAAAAGTTATTACAAACATCTTAACTCCTTTTTTTTAACTATTTTCTCAAACTCTTAATGCATTTTATATTTTACCTTATTTTGTCTGGCCGTAATTTCACTCTTCGTCGTCTAGTGGTCGACTGGTTGAACGTTGTCCTGTGGGTTTTTCTTCGATTCCTCGTCTGGAAGTGATCTCTTTCTTGATCGTCTAGTGGTTTAACGTTTTGCAGTGGGGTTTTATGTTCTGAAAATGAACACTCTTGGGTACGACAAAAAAAGGCTTCGAAGACATTTCGAGAGGTTCAGGAAGGTTTTATTTACCTTAGGTAACGCCTGGGAGAGAGTCGCTGTCTTCGACTGTTGTTACTTTTGGGTTACCTTACATAACTGCTAATTAGATGGGGGAGATAGGTGGGTTTTGTCTAATCTTAGAGAGCCAGTCCTAAACTTTTACGACTATCATTTTTTTGCAAAATCCGTCCGCTTTTCTTCCACGACGAATCGTTCTCGACGACTGTTCGCCTCAGCTTCTATAACAACAGCAAGTGACATCACAGTCCTTTGTCTTGTCATGAACGAAAATCCCTACATTGTGCCTGACATTTATTGACCCCAAATCTTTTGAAGTCAGCCAGAACCTCTCAACCTATTATGATTTACAAAACGAATCATTCGTGGTAACAGACTTAATCATCCACAATAGATGTCAGTTCAACCTGCACTGAATCCAACAAATTCACCCGGTCACAATTAATATTAGTTGATTTACACTCTTTTTAGAAATGCAGGGCCTCATAATCTAACAATTATACCCTTTTTTATATAGGGGTGGAAGCTTCAGTAAGTATCAAATTGATCAGATATCCTTCTTCTGCATAATAATATAATATATTTCACATGCTGAGAATGAAAATAATATGTTGAGTCCATATTACTAACATTCCGAGCAGGAACAATTTTTTGTAAAGAAATTGTATCTAGGTACGCCAATGACACGGTACACCAACTACAGGACAATGAACCAATCACTTTGCGAATGCGGATAAATTAACACAAAAGAAAATAGATCGTTATAATATAACTGCTACACTACAGTCTGCTTGCATAGCTATCTCTCTTTCACCTCTCTATTTGTTTTCCCTTTTTTATCCTGGTCACGGCACCAAATAATAAGAAGAAAAGATTTAATAATAATAATAACAATAATAATAATAATTTAATAATAAATGAGAGTACATTTAGTTCAAAAGTGTATTACATCCATGGTATAAGTCATACTAAGTAAATAATTAATAAGTAAGCATTTAATTTTAGTCATCATTATTTACAGTGTTGAGTAGAACGAAACATATATCGACAATTATTATACGTATATAAATGAAAGCTGAGTAAGGGAAATATCGGAAAGTGCGTGTCTGTCTTGTCAACAAAATCCTAAAAAAAAAAAAAAAGTACTCGTCCCATCACCGGCCGTCTCAGATTACATATTGATTTTCTCGGTGTTCTCCTCATTTGGCGGGAAAAAACAACAACCGGCTGTCCAACGGCACATTCCTTTACCCTCGTAATGTCCTGCGGGCAAGGTGGCGGCGGCACGTGCGTCGAGACCGACCAAGTTATCGATTGTTCATCAACCGTTGACAGGCCGAGCGATTACCATTTCCTGCGAAGCGAACCGGCAGGATAACATGGTGTTACCTGGTTGTCAGAATCGCTCCGATCGCCGGTCCTGTCGGAAGACTGTGACGTGAGTGCTACCGCGTGGGAGTTTGAGCAAAATCTGCATATACGTTTGCCAAGTCTGTCATGTCGACGATCACAGTGCTAAGCGAAAAAAAAAATGAAAACAAGGAATATAACCCGGTGTTTTCCGGTTGGAAAATCTATCTTGATACACGAAGCTATCGATATAAAATTATGTGATCTATTCCCCGGTTCTTCTTGTTTCCAGCTTGTTTGAATCATTGGTCTGGTGGTCTCCATCACCCTTTCTTCTTCCCTACACCATCATCTCTCTTACAGACGTGATGTTGCTAGTCTCAGTCTTTTCTATAAATACTATTACTATTATGGCCTGTGTTCTTCAGAATTATGTGATCTATTCCCTGCTTCTTTTGTTCCAGCTCGTTTGACTCGTTGGTCTAGTGGTCTCCATCAATTCACTGTTTTGATACCTCATTGTAATACAGCTTTCTATTCCAGTAGCTTCTTTCCAAAAATCGCTGACTTGTGGAACTCTCTTTCTGCTGACTGTTTTCCTCCTACCTATAATATTGGTATTTTCAAGACTAAGGGCAATAAGCATCTCCTGTCTTTGCGATAACCATATTTTGTCATTGTAATATAGTTTCCTATTCCAGTAGCTTCTTTCCCAGAACAGTGGACTTGTGAAACTATCTTCCTGTTGACTGTTTTCCTCCTACCTATAACCTTAGTCTTTTCAAGACTAAGGCCAATAGACATCTTCTGTCTTTGCGATAATTATATTTGTTCTTGTTAGTTTCTTACATCAAGTGGCTTCATGCCTTGTCTGGAGCAATTTCTATTTTTTTAACTAGTAATTAAATTAAATTTAAAATTAAGTCTTCACACATAGTGTCTACCCTCCATTCATTCTGCCGACATATGTTCCGGTTTGAATTGGATTTGCTTTATATTGCCTACATTTTTGAAAAAATTAAAAATATATACTTTAAATGTCTATTTATTAGGTTAGACCTGTATCCACCACGAAAGTAACAGAATTCAATAATTGAATATAAGAAAACCTACAAACATCAAGTAGCTTCATGCCTTGTCTGGAGCGATCTCCGAAATAGATTCTATTCTAGCATCCATATAGGCACATATGTTCAAGGGCATCCGAACACCATACACAAGTGAAGATCTATAAACACACACCACTAAATATACACATAGCTATACTAGTGCATCAATATACGCATATACGAGGCCTGTCTATAAAGTATCCGACCTTAGGCCAGAAAAAATAGTTCAAATATGTGACGGGGTTGGGACCCTAATCCCCTTCAAGTAGGCCCCTTGTGCTTGCACACACTTAGCCCCCACCGATCCATCCACTGTCGGAAACACCTCTGGAAGTCTTCTTTTTTTTAATGGTGCTCATCTTCGCCGTCGCGCTAGATTCAGCAGGTGTTTGGAGAAGATGCGATGAGTGTAACACAATTTAAGGAGTGGTTCAACCGATTGCAACCCGAAACCGCCAGAATGGATGTGTTATTTGTTAAAATGTTCCTAAAGAAAAAAATAATAAAAAATATTGTACACAAACACGTAACCCCAGTAGATAATAACTCTAAAATCAGATTCATTAAATACTACAAAAAGTCAAAAACTAGTAATTTATTAATACAAAATAGCCCGGCTTACTTTTAACTAGTAAAGGAGAGCCATGAAAAATATAAGACCCCACAAAAAAACGGTTTCCTACAAAATCTGGTCCTAACCCATAACCCTAACCCTAACCCTAACCGTAACCCTACCCCCTAAACACTAACCTTAACTCTAATCCTAACCCTAACCCTAATTCTTACTCTAACCCTAGCCCTAACCCTAACCCTAACCCCTAAACCCTAACCCTAACCTTAACTCTAACCCTAGCCCTAGCCCTAACCCTAAACCTTAACCCCTAAACCTAACCCTAAAGCCGACGAAAAAATAATAAAAAATATTATACACAAACACGTAAATATAACACCCCACAAAAAAACGGTTTCCTACAAAATCTGGTCCTAACCCTTAACCCTAAAAAAATTTAAAAAATATTATACACAAACACGTAACCCCAGTAGATAATAACTCTAAAATTAGATTCATTATATACTACAAAAAGTCAAAAACTAGTAATTTATATAAAAAAAATAGCCCGGCTGATAATGGCTTACTTAAAACTAGTAATGTCATATACGTGTTTAAATGCCCTATCGGAGAATGTGTCTCTGCAAACAGCACGTATATTGGCATGACTAGGACTACCATATCACGCCGACTTACTTGCCACCTCACCTCCCCTCAAAGATCCATATACACACATCTTATAAAGCATGGCATCCCAAAGAACGAATTTAGAAACATTTGTAACGAATAACATCCATTCTGGCGGTTTCAGGTTGCAGTGTTCGCCTCCCCATAATGGAAGCATTGTTTATACGCATTAATAAACCAAACATCAACCATTCCCGTCATGAGGGTGGGGGAGGTGTATTAGAATTGCTGTTGAAATAATTAAAAAGAGCGCCCTCTTGATAGATTCACCAATTTATTTCATTTTGCAACCGCCTGACGACAACCGAACGTTCGCACAAAATACAGAGATTTTTTACACTCGTCGGATTATAACATCAAATCTGTCGTACGAAAACTAGATAAACGGATCAAAAGCTGGATAAGAAGTTGGCACTCCTGTTTAATCAAACATGTATAAGGGAGGGAATGCTGCCTAATTATACAAATATATATATATATATATATATATATATATATATATATAGAGAGAGAGAGAGAGAGAGAGAGGACAGACAGACAGACAGACAGACAGAAAGAAAGAGAGAGAAAGTAGAAAGTAACCCTTGCGCCCATTGTTTTGTCCTTGAGTCCTCACATTCCATGAGCGATATTTCTGACAAAGGGGAAATAATTGCTGTTTTCTGTGTCGGAATCTATCCATCTAACACTTCTTATTTGTTAGTTTTTAACCTTGAAGTAGTATTTTTTAGCTCCTTACATTAAGTGGCTTCATGTCTTGTCTAGAGTAATTTCCATTAAAAAATTGTTTTGGAATCAGGAAAGATATTAGAATCGTCCCATCACTAGTATATACATAGAATAGTAATAAATTATATATATATATATATATATATATATATATATATATATATATATATATATATATAATGAATTTTCCAACGAATGTTAAGTCTGCAATATCTTGGATTTAGTTTGTTTCTCTGGGAATTTAAACTGCATTTTACTTTTATTTCTTTTTTTTTGTTGTTGTTAAAATGACTCAAAGCTTCTTTAGACCAGTGCTCTTCAAACTTTTTTTGTCGCGACCCCTTTTTGGAAAAAAAAATTTTTCGTGACCCACCAAAATTTTTTATAAATAATGCCATGTTGCCATGTTTGTAATATCCGTTATCTCATCCAATTGAATTGCGAATTTTGAATTTTCTTTAATTCTTTCTAGTAATTGTTCATGTAAGTCCTCGCTAATTTTCGTAATTCTTC
This sequence comes from Sepiola atlantica, assembly GCA_963556195.1. Taxonomy (NCBI): domain Eukaryota; kingdom Metazoa; phylum Mollusca; class Cephalopoda; order Sepiida; family Sepiolidae; genus Sepiola; species Sepiola atlantica. The sequence goes on from OY744549.1 coordinate 46,255,316, forward strand.
TGCTCACTGTGGTGTCAGCCATAGGAATTTTTTTAAATTCGTTTGCATATTTTTGTCCGATGAGAATTTCGGTCATTCTGATGGCTATTGGAAGAGCAAGCTCTTCTCCAATTGTAAACGGTTTTTTAGCCTTTGCAATCAAAAAAGATGCTTCATACGATGCCCGCAAATATTTTAAATTTGTTACAGAATGCGCTTCAATATTTGACTGTTGTTTTCTTGTAGATTGCAACAACCTTTCAAAGTACTCCACGGGTTTATTAACACAAGAAGGATGTTTAGTTTCGAGATGCCTTTTCAATTTTGCAGGCCTCATGCTTTCGCTTGCTAAGTGCTCACTGCAAACCACCCACATTGGGCGCTGCTCATTATTTATTTCAATGAAAGTGAATCCAAATTGTAAATAAGTTTTGTTGTACTTTCTTTTTTTCACATAAAAAAGCTTATTCTCTTTTGCTTCCGCTTTAGAACTTGTTACACCGCTTGCCATCGTGCCGGCATCACTCAAATCATCAGAGGTTTTTCTCTTGTTTATCAGCCACTTATCCATCGTCGATTTATCTTGTAATAAAATAAAAAATAGAAAATTATGGAATTAAAATAAAAAATATCATATTATTTTGCTTTCTTGATGAAGTTTAACAATACCATTTAAATTAAAACGATTGTCAATTTATATTGAAAATTGATATGTTTGTTGTTAAATTAGTAAAAAAACAATGTTGAATATTATTTTTAAAATTCCATAGTTATAATTTTGGCGACCCCCTTTCTATGGTTACGCGACTCCCCTGGGGGTCGCGACCCCCACTTTGAAGAACTCTGCTTTAGACTATAATACAGTACCGTCCAAAATTAAGGAACAAAATTTAAAAAAATAACAGATGTTCCATAGGTTTCACGAACGTTTTTGATCCTTCGTTGAATCATTCTTTTAACAATGTTTGCATAAATGAGAAAATGCCTAAATACACACACAGAATATATATACATACCGTCCAAAATTAAGGAAACAAAATTAAAATCCTGCTAATCTCAAATAAATTATATTTTAATATTTGTGAAAATTTCACTACATATGTAAATTATGTGGTTATACTTTTACCGAGATGTTCAGATGAGTTAAAATAATATTATTAAAGTTATCCACCATTTTACATATTTTAAGTTTCCAAAATTAAGGAACATTAAGAAAAAATAATTGTTTAAAGTTTAAAACAGTAGGGTTTTTTTTTGTATAAAAGGATGAAAATAAATATTCTAAACTTTAATTATCATCACTGCTGCAAGTCACGCAATATCAATCATGTCAAACAGAAATAAAATTGTTTGAAATGACAAAGCAAAATTCGTCAAATTAAGAAAGGAAAAGTTGACAATAGAAGAAATCGGAAAACGTGTGAAACGTTCAAAAAGTGTTGTAAGCCGAGTTCTCAAACTCTATAAAGAAACTGGAAGGTTAAGTAAGACAAAGAAACCTGGTAGACCAAGAAAGACAACGGCAAAAAGGGACAGAGTTATACAACGCCTAGTGTTAAAAGACCGTTTCCTTACAGCTGGCAACATTTCTAAACAAATGGAAGGTGTCACGAATGTTTCACGACCAACTGTGTCTAGAAGGTTGCACGAAATATATATGTATATATATGTATATATATATCTTTTTGCAAGATCTCCTCGAAAAAAGCCGCTAATAAGTAAAAAAAAAAAAAAAAAAAAAAAAGCCGCTAATAAGTAAAATAAAATTTTTAAAAAGCCGCTAATAAGTAAAAAAATTTTTTTTTTAAAAGGCAGCTAGATTGGCGCTCGCAAAAAAGCATGGTCAGAAGAAAATTAGAAAAAAGGTTTATTTCAATGACGAATCGAAATTTAATATATTTGGCAGTGATGGAAAACAATTTGCAAGAAGAAAAGGCGAAATTTTGGATCCTAGCTGCATAAAAACAACTGTTAAATTTGGTGGAGGTAGCGTCATGGTTTTCGGCATGATATCATGGCAGCGTACATCACCACTTGCACCCTTAAATACTAGAGTAAATGCCACTGTATACAAGAATATTTTAGAACAGTATATTTTGCTAGTGTTGCACAATTCTGGTATCGAAAAGCCTGATTTTATGCAGGATAATGCTCCATGTCATAAGGCAAAGCTGGTCATGAATTATCTGGCTGATCAAAAAGCAGAAGTAATGGACTGGCATGCTCAGAATCCTGACATGAACCCTATAGAAAACTTATGGAAGACTCTAGGACAGAATGTTGTGGCAAAGAATCCGGAAAACATCGAAGAATTGTGGCTGAAACTGACAGATGAATAGGCCAAGATAACTGTGGCCCAATGTCAAGATATAGTTAAATCCTGCAGTCGTAGATGCGCAGCAGTTATTGAAAACAAAGGTGGAAGTACCAAATGTTAAATCTATTTTGACTTTTTCATGTGATTTAGTTAAAAATTATATTTCGTTCCTTAATTGTGGACACATGAAATCTGTAAAATGGTGGATAACTTAAAAAATATTATTTAAATTCATCTGAACATCTCGGAAAAATTCCAACTACTTAATGTGTATATTCAGTGAAATTTTCGCAAAAATTAATAGATAATTTTGTTTAGATTCAGAAGATTTAATTTTTGTTCCTTAATTTTGGACGGTACTATATATATATATATATATATATATATATATATATATATATATATATATATATATATATATATATATATATACGACATAACTACGTTGACACACCGGCTCCCGCTAGATTACCGAGGTTAAGGTGCGTTGAGCCTGACCAGTAGTAAAATGGGTGACCATTTGGAATACCAGGCGCTATACGTGGACACCTAGCTATGGGCAAATAGCAGTGCACAGTGTAACGACTATGGCAAAAAAAAACCTGAATGAATGTCGCTAATAAGGGGTTCCTCCTCCAGAAGTGATTAAAAACTCTGATGGTGATAATTATGATATAGATAGATAGATAGATAGATAGATAGATAGATAGATAGATAGATAGATAGATAGATAGATAGATAAATCGAAGTGGATAAGATAGATAGATAGATAGATAGATAGATGATAGAAGATTAATAGATATCGCTGTATCATATTGAACTATAGAAAAGCAAGGTTTTAGATAGATAGATAGATAGATAGATAGATAGATAATTAGATAGATAGATAGATAGATAGATAGATAGATAGATAGATAGATAGATAGATAGATAGATAAATCGAAGTGGATAAGATAGTTAGATAGATAGATAGATAGATAGATAGATAGATAGATAGATAGATAGATAGATAGATGATAGAAGATAGATAGATATCGCTGTATCACATTGAACTACGGAAAAGCAAGGTATTAGATAGATAGATAGATTATTAGATAGATAGATACATAGATAGATAGATAGATAGATAAATAAATAATTAGATAGATAGATAGATAGATAGATAGATAAATCGAAGTGTATAAGATAGATAGATAGATAGATAGATAGATATGAGCAGACTTGCCTAGATAGATAGATAGATAGATGGATAGATGATAGATAGATAGATAAATCGAAGTGGATAAGATAGATAGATAGATAGATAGATAGATAGATGATAGAAGATAGATATATATCGCTGTATCATATTGAACTACGGAAAAGCAAGGTTTTAAATAGATAGATAGATAGGTAAATAGATAAATAATTAGATAGATAGATAGATAGATAGATAGATAAATCGAAGTGGATAAGATAGATAGATAGATAGATAGATAGATAGATAAATCGAAGTGGATTAGATAGATAGATGATAGAAGATAGATAGATATCGCTGTATCATATTGAACTACGGAAAAGCAAGGTTTTAAATAGATAGATAGATAGATAGATCGAAGTGGATTAGATAGATAGATGATAGAAGATAGATAGATATTGCTGTATCATATTAAACTACAGAAAAGCAAGGTTTTAGATAGATAGATAGATAGATAGATAGATAGATAGATAGATAGATAGATAGATAGATGATAGAAGATAGATAGATATCGCTGTATCATATTGAACTACAGAAAAGCAAGGTTTTAGATAGATAGATAGATAGATAGATAGATAGATAGATAGATAGATAGATAGATAGATAGATATCGCTGTATTATATTGAACTACGAAGAGCAAGGTTTTAGATTGTGTAAGTATTTGCGACGAAAATTTGGCAGACATTAAGGTGCTTTTTAGGAATAGGTACCAGATAGTTGCAATCGTGACGTAGTCGTTACGTAAGCAATTCCGACGTTTACCAAAATAAAAAGGTGATGTCACTTGGTCGACAATTATTTTTCAATCAATAGGAAAGAACAAGTTCCGACTATTTATTAATTTTTTGGATACCATTATTACGTGTGCAACTATTCATGTAGGATATTTGGATACCTTTCCATTTACTTTTTCTAAAAGAGTTCGGTTAAGGTTAGTTTAGGGTTAGTTTTGAGTTAGGGTAACAAAAAACAGTTCAATACTTTTTGTGTAAAAGTACTCAAAGAACATTACAGAAAAAACTAAAATTAATCATTTTTTTCGTTAAATAAATTCTTCTCAAAAAATCACTAATAATACATTCGTTTTTTTTTTCAGTTAAGCTCGTTAACATTCGCCAATCTCGGAAATCACCGAGGAAACTCGGAATTGATGAAGTTAGTAGTGAAATTATCTTAGATACCTAATTCAACACTAATCAATGGTATTCCTAAAAGTATGCCATTGATTAGTGTTGAATATAAAGAATACAGAAAGGAACATTGCAAAGCGATGCTTTTCGATTGAATGGTAAGAGATAGAGGAAAGGTAGTTATAGGACGGTAAGAGATAGAGGGAAGTAGTTATAAGGTGGTGAGATACACAGAAAATTAGATATATGGAGGTAAGAGATAGAGGAGAGTAGTTATAGGGCGGTAAGGGATGGAGGAAAGTAGTTATATGGCGGTAAGAGATAAAGCGAATTAGTTATAGGACGGTAAGAGATAGAGGAAAGTAGTTATATGGCGATAAAAATAGAGAAGTGGTTATAGGGCTGTAAGAGAAAGAGGGGAGTAGTTATAGGGCGGTAAGTAATAGAGGAAAGTAGTTATAAGGTGGTAAGAGATAAAGCGAATTAGTTATAGGACGATAAGTGATAGAGGAAAGTAGTTATATGGCGATAAAAATAGAGAAGTGGTTATAGGGCTGTAAGAGAAAGAGGGGAGTCGTTATAGGGCGGTAAGTAATAGAGGAAAGTAGTTATAAGGTGGTAAGAGATAAAGCGAATTAGTTATAGGACGGTAAGAGATAGAGGAAAGTAGTTATATGGCGATAAAAATAAAGAAGTGGTTATAGGGCTGTAAGAGAAAGAGGGGAGTAGTTATAGGGCGGTAAGTAATAGAGGAAAGTAGTTATAAGGTGGTAAGAGATAAAGCGAATTAGTTATAGGACGGTAAGTGATAGAGGAAAGTAGTTATATGGCGATAAAAATAGAGAAGTGGTTATAGGGCTGTAAGAGAAAGAGGGGAGTAGTTATAGGGCGGTAAGTAATAGAGGAAACTAGTTATAAGGTGGTAAGAGATAAAGCGAATTAGTTATAGGACGGTAAGAGATAGAGGAAAGTAGTTATATGGCGATAAAAATAGAGAAGTGGTTATAGGGCTGTAAGAGAAAGAGGGGAGTAGTTATAGGGCGGTAAGTAATAGAGGAAAGTAGTTATAAGGTGGTAAGAGATAAAGCGAATTAGTTATAAGACGGTAAGAGATAGAGGAAAGTAGTTATATGGCGATAAAAATAGAGAAGTGGTTATAGGGCTGTAAGAGAAAGAGGGGAGTAGTTATAAGGTGGTAAGAGATAAAGAAAAGTTGTTATAAAGCGGTAAGAAATAGAGTGGAGTAGTTATAGAGCGGTAAGAGATAGAGGAAAGTAGTTATATGGCGATAAAAATAGAGAAGTGGTTATAGGGCTGTAAGAGAAAGAGGGGAGTAGTTATAGGGCGGTAAGTAATAGAGGAAAGTAGTTATAAGGGGGTAAGAGATAAAGCGAATTAGTTATAGGACGGTAAGAGATAGAGGAAAGTAGTTATATGGCGATAAAAATAGAGAAGTGGTTATAGGGCTGTAAGAGAAAGAGGGGAGTAGTTATAGGGCGGTAAGTAATAGAGGAAAGTAGTTATAAGGTAGTAAAAGATAAAGCGAATTAGTTATAGGACGGTAAGTGATAGAGGAAAGTAGTTAATTGGCGATAAAAATAGAGAAGTGGTTATAGGGCTGTAAGAGAAAGAGGGGAGTAGTTATAAGGTGGTAAGAGATAAAGAAAAGTTGTTATAAAGCGGTAAGAAATAGAGTGGAGTAGTTATAGAGCGGTAAGAGATAGAAAAAAGGAGTTATATAGCGGTAAACAATAGAGGGAAGTAGTTATAGGGTGATAGGTAAAAGTGTTATAGGGAGGTAAAGGATAGAGGATAGTAGTTATAGGGAGGTAAGGGATTGAATACAGTGATTATGGGGAGGTAAGAGATAGAGATAGGTAGTTATAGGGCGGTAAAAAATAGAGTGGAGTAATAATAGGATGGTAAGAGATAGAAGAAAGTAGTTATAGACAGGTAAGAGATAGACCGGTAAGAAATTTAGGAAAGTAGTGATAGGGTGGTAATAGATAGAAGAAAGTAGGTATAAGGCGGTAGGAAATAGAGGAAAGTTGTTATTAGTCGGTAATAGATAGAGGAAAATAGTTGTTTTCAGGCGATAAAATATATAGAAAAGTAATTATAAGGCGGTAAGAAATAGAGGAAAATAATTATAGGGCGGTAAGAGATAGAGGAAAATAGTTGTTTTCAGGCGGTAAAATATATAGAAAAGTAATTATAAGGCGGTAAGAAATAGAGGAAAATAATTATAGGGCGGTAAGAGATAGGGGAAAATAGTTGTTTTCAGGCGGTAAAATATATAGAAAAGTAATTATAAGGCGGTAAGAAATAGAGGAAAATAATTATAGGGCGGTAAGAAGTAGAGGAAAATAGTTGTTTTCAGGCGGTAAAATATATAGAAAAGTAATTATAAGGCGGTAAGAAATAGAGGAAAATAATTATAGGGCGGTAAGAGATAGAGGAAAATAGTTGTTTTCAGGCGGTAAAATATATAGAAAAGTAATTATAAGGCGGTAAGAAATAGAGGAAAATAATTATAGGGCGGTAAGAGATAGAGGAAAATAGTTGTTTTCAGGCGGTAAAATATATAGAAAAGTAATTATAAGGCGGTAAGAAATAGAGGAAAATAATTATAGGGCGGTAAGAGATAGAGGAAAATAGTTGTTTTCAGGCGGTAAAATATATAGAAAAGTAATTATAAGGCGGTAAGAAATAGAGGAAAATAATTATAGGGCGGTAAGAGATAGAGGAAAATAGTTGTTTTCAGGCGGTAAAATATATAGAAAAGTAATTATAAGGCGGTAAGAAATAGAGGAAAATAATTATAGGGCGGTAAGAGATAGAGGAAAATAGTTGTTTTCAGGCGGTAAAATATATAGAAAAGTAATTATAAGGCGGTAAGAAATAGAGGAAAATAATTATAGGGCGGTAAGAGATAGAGGAAAATAGTTGTTTTCAGGCGGTAAAATATATAGAAAAGTAATTATAAGGCGGTAAGAAATAGAGGAAAATAATTATAGGGCGGTAAGAGATAGAGGAAAATAGTTGTTTTCAGGCGGTAAAATATATAGAAAAGTAATTATAAGGCGGTAAGAAATAGAGGAAAATAATTATAGGGCGGTAAGAGATAGAGGAAAATAGTTGTTTTCAGGCGGTAAAATATATAGAAAAGTAATTATAAGGCGGTAAGAAATAGAGGAAAATAATTATAGGGCGGTAAGAGATAGAGGAAAATAGTTGTTTTCAGGCGGTAAAATATATAGAAAAGTAATTATAAGGCGGTAAGAAATAGAGGAAAATAATTATAGGGCGGTAAGAGATAGAGGAAAATAGTTGTTTTCAGGCGGTAAAATATATAGAAGAGTAATTATAAGGCGGTAAGAAATAGAGGAAAATAATTATAGGGCGGTAAGAGATAGAGGAAAATAGTTGTTTTCAGGCGGTAAAATATATAGAAAAGTAATTATAAGGCGGTAAGAAATAGAGGAAAATAATTATAGGGCGGTAAGAGATAGAGGAAAATAGTTGTTTTCAGGCGGTAAAATATATAGAAAAGTAATTATAAGGCGGTAAGAAATAGAGGAAAATAATTATAGGGCGGTAAGAGATAGAGGAAAATAGTTGTTTTCAGGCGGTAAAATATATAGAAAAGTAATTATAAGGCGGTAAGAAATAGAGGAAAATAATTATAGGGCGGTAAGAGATAGAGGAAAATAGTTGTAGTAAACATGCATTAAGGTTCATTATGTTTTACCGAAATATACAAGTTTTTACTTTTACCAAAATAAAAGGCGTTGTTGCCTGACAGACAATTATTTTTTGATCAATAGGAACGACCAAGTTCCGACTATTAATTAATTTTTTTAATACTCTTATTACGTGTGCAACTGTTTTATACTAGACCACCCGTGACCCGTTGGGTCAGTTTGTTATATTAGCTATGGAATTCATGTATGTGCGTGACACTTGTGGAGAAAACAAAAAAACTATTTGATGAAATTAAATGTAATTGTTTAAAAAAGAATATAGATAGATTTCTATGCGTCGTTCTGTTTATTATAATTGTTTTTTTTTTTAAATTATAGTTACTGAATTATAAGTGGTTGGCCATACTTATAGGTAAATATGCACTGAACAGGTGAGAAAGGAAGGGGGTACAACCGGCTGTCTCGCGTACGTAACGAAAACAGAGGGAGTAGGAGTGGTGAAATCTGTGAGAGGAAAAGTGGGAGGTGGTTTCGTTCACCGCCGCTATTGATATTAATAATGATTGTTGTTGTTTTGTTTGTTTGTTTTTGTTTTTTAAAAGGGTGGAGCTTTTTTGAAACTGCGACAGACTTTACAAAGTCCTGCCGTTGAATGTTTTTAGCCGTGGAGAAAACAAAAAAACTATTTGATGAAATTAAATGTAATTGTTTTATATTTAAAGCGATATAAACATTTCCAGAATGAAAAATTTCATGCGTTCGTTAATAATAAGAGTTCAACGGAATTGGAATGACAGATTAGAAGACGATGCTATTTACGCATGCGCAACCGGATGTTGAAAACCGGAAAGCTGAAAGCTGATTGCAAACATACAAGACAATAGACTTTTAGTATTATATAGATTTGGGGATACCTTTCTATTTACTTTTACTAAAAGAGTTGGGTTAGGGTTAGTTTAGGGTTAGGTTAAGGTTAGGTAAATGTTAGTTTAGGGTAAGCGTTAAATACAGGTCGCTGTGTATTGTATAGAAGTACAGAGACACCATTACAGAATACACTGGAATAGAAGATAAAATCAACAATTTCTATTTGTTAAATAACTAAAGAAAGACATAAAAATACATTCGTTTTGTTTCGGTTAAGTTCGTTAAGATTCGCCAATCTCGGAAGTCTCCGGTCAAACTCGGAATTGATGAAGTAAGTAATGAAAAGATCAAGTTCCGACTATTAATTAATTTTTTGGATACTATTATTACGTGTGCAACTATTAATGTAGGATATGTGAATAGTTGGGTTAGGTGAGGGTTTGTTTAGGGTTAGGGTATGGTTGTAATGTATATAAGTAAAGACACAACATAGATATATAGAGCGGTAAGAGATAAAGGAAAGTAGTTATAGGGCGGTAAGAGAAAAGTTGTTATAAGGCGGTAAGAAATGGAGTGGAGTAGTAATAGGATGGTATGAGATAGAAGAAAGTAGTTTTAGGGAGGTCAGAGATTAAACGGTAAATAATTAAGGAAAGTAGTGATATGGTGGTAATAGATAGAAGGAAGTAGGTATACAGCGGTAATAGATAGAGGAAAGTTGTTATAGGGTGGTAGGTAAAAGTGTTATAGGGAGGTCAGGGATAGAGCAAAATAGTTATAGGGCGGTAAGAGATAAAGGAAAGTAGTTATAAAGATGTCAGAGATATAGAGGACCGTAGTTATTGTTAACATGCATTAAGGTTCATTATATTTTACCGAAATATGCAAGTTATGACTTGTACCAAAATAAAAGGCGTTGTTACCTGACATACAAAAGATCAAGTTTCGACTATTGATTAATTTTTTTGGATACTTTTATTACGTGTGCAACTATTAATGTAGGATATGTGAATACCTTTCCATTTACCTTTACTAAAATAGTTGGGTTAGGTGAGGGTTTGTTTAGGGTTTGTTATGGGCTAGGGTATGGTTTTAATGTATATAAGTACATAAACAACAGCAGAATACACTTAAATGCAAGATAAAATCAGCAATTTCTATTCGTTAAATAACTAAAAAGAACTAATAATTCATTCGGTTTGTTTCAGTTAAGTTCGTTAACATTCGCCAATCTCGGAAGTCTCCGGTAAATTTCGGAATTCATGAAGTAAGTAATGAAATTTTCTTTGATACCTATTCCTAAAAGTAATAACATTGATAAGTGTAGAATATAAAGAAAAACAGAATGGCATATTGCAAACCAATGCTTTTCGATTAGAATTCAACAGAGTTAACATTTAGAAATCACATTATGCCTGGATAGTAACCTGTATCGACGACGCCTCTTTTACCAGTAGCGTCACCACAACAGTCAGCTTACGGCAAAAGAGGCGAAGCGAGCTGAAAAAAAAAACGCTAACTGATGCTGCGATCTATTCTGTACCGGTCGACATTGGGACATAGGGAAAGGTAAACTATCGCTCTTCCGCTCTATCGGACGAAATCTCTCCGGACAACCCAATGAACTTCGGAAACAGTCATGGCTAACTGAACGTGTTTTAGTAACAAAATACCAAAGCAACACTATTAACACAAGTTTACTTGTTGGGCCAGCATAGGAATAGAAACGAAATGTTTATAAAATATTATCTAATATATAAAATAAAGTCAGTCTGTTTCTCACTTTTTTGTAATCAATAGTTTTTCTTCCTACAAACGTTATATTTGATTTTGGTTCGCCAGTTCTTTTAGTGGATCGTTGCAGTATGTTGATAAAGACAATAGAATGTAATACGATTTAATTTCCTTCTAGAAAATACAAGATAGAAATTAGTTTCATACGGAAGCCATCTTTAAAAAAGACGTAACTCTGTATTCGTCAATACATAGTTACGCCGCTTTGTTTAGAACAAAAAAAATGGCATTTTAAAACAAAACGAACAGTTAGAAAAAAATTGTAAGCAGGAGAGTTGAAAGTGGACCTTGGGTTTACTTTCGGCAGCCTCATAACTCTCGCTTCCCTTTTTGTGTCCTTTAGTCCTCACATACATGAACGATGTTTCTTACAAAAGGGGGAATAATTGCTGTTTTCTGGGTTGGAATCCATCCATATAACACTTATCGTTGGTTAGTTTCTGACTGTTAAGTATTTTTAGCTCCTTACATCAAGTGGCTTCATGCCTTGTCTGGAGCGATTTCCATAATAAACAAACACTGCCGGGCAACTACGGGAAGGTACAGTATAGTATATTATAAAATCATAACTCCTTCACTAAAAAATAATATACTAATTAAGTTTATAATAATAAACTAAGTCCTTTCAGGTTCATACGTACGTTATCACCTTTCACACACGTTAAAAAACGAGATCGTCGTATCGGCAAAGACTTATTGGTGATTAATCCGGTGTCGCTAAGGTAAGAAAAATTCCGACTTTACCAATTTTAAAATGAATTGTTCCCAAATCAAAGTATGCCTCCCGTCGACTAAAACAGTGCCATTTCTAATAAAAACATTTTCAAAACGTGACATTCGTTTTATTTTAATTTGAAGAATATTTAGATGACAATTATTTTTACGCTAAGAAGACTGAGAATATTCATTGTGTAAAAAAAAAAAATTCTTAAATTTTAATTAAATAAATAAATAAATAAATAAATAAATAATTAAATAAATAAATAAATAAATAAATAATTAAATAAATAAATAAATAAATAATTAAATAAATAAATAAATAATTAAATAAATAAATAAATAAATAAATAATTAAATAAATAAATGAATGAATAAATAATTAAATAAATAAATAAATAAATAATTAAATAAATAAATAATTAAATAAATAAATAATTAAATTAATAAATAAATAAATAAATAATTAAATAAATGAATAAATAATTAAATAAATAAATAATTAAATAAATAAATAAATAAATAATTAAATAAATAAATAAATAAATAAATAATTAAATAAATAAATGAATAAATAATTAAATAATTAAATAAATAAATGAATAAATAAATAAATAATTAAATAAATAAATAAATAAATGAATAAATAAATAAATAATTAAATAATTAAATAAATAAATAATTAAATAAATATATAAATAAATAATTAAATAAATAAATAATTAAATAAATAAATAATTAAATAAATAATTAAATAAATAAATAATTAAATAAATAAATAAATAATTAAATAATTAAATAAATAAATGAATAAATAAATGAATGAATAAATAAATAATTAAATAAATAAATAAATAATTAATTAAATAAATGAATAAATAAATAAATAAAGACGACACATATTCGTTTTATTTATTTCAATAATATTTATTTTTCACAAATATTTTTACGGAAGAAGAAAGTGTCATTTTTCTTTCTACTAGTATTTACATTGACAGATATTTATTATTTCATGCCTTGTCTGAAATTCAAAAATATTAAACAGGCTTTGTTTTACGTTGCTAAACAGAATCCTAAAATTCGCACGGTTAAAATAAAATTATATATTTGTTTACTAAATGGTTGAATCACAGAAACATAAATGTTGGATAATAGCCGTATGGGAATGAACGTATCTGTTGGAAATCGTTGGTTTGACTTGCGCGAATTAGTGCGGGTCGACCCGTGCAGTCGAGTGCAGAATAAGGACTGTTCTCACAGTCGGAGCTCACAGGTGCTGTCACAGCGAACGTTGACGAACACCAGGTCAAGAGGTCAGAGAACATGAGTGAAGGAAATGTTTGCGCATGAGTGTCGCACGTGGGATCCGTGCCGTCACTCGTTCTTCGTGAGAAGCGAGTTTAGCAGTCTGTGTTTTGGAGGCGAACCTATCAGACGTGATTTAGGATGTAGTCCGCAATTTGATTAAGGGAATTAATTCCCTAAGAAAATACAGGCGAAAGATCTCTTTTCCCCCCGCCACGAATGGTTAAGACTTAAATGATAAGTAATTACGAAAGTAGTAATTTGCTCTCTCTCTCTCTCTCTCTCTCTCTCTCTCTCTCTTTCTCTCTCTCTCTCTCTCTCTCTCTCTCGACGTTGGTGAATATCTCCAAGCCGATAGATAACTAAGAAGAGAAGAAAGAAGACAACCACTGGACGACACAGCCTTCCACGCGACGAGGAAAGATTGAGGGTGCGAGAAATGTAAAGGTATGCAAACTATATGATTTAAGGTGTTAAAAATGACGAGTGATGAAATGAGAATTGCCAAGGCCCGTTCCGGGACGAGTATACAAAGCGAGAATTGCCGCGGCCCAAGAGGGGGCTATGCAACATAAGTACATTCATATTACTGTATTTTTTAAAATTATTCGAACTAATGTTCTAATCTTGGATGTTATTCTCAGAACATTTCGGCCGATATAATCTCTGAATTTCTTCGGGTGTATCTTGTCGAACTCGGAAACCTTTATGTCGAACTCGGGAATCTGTACGGAATTTCGAACGGAACCCTTTATTGAATTCACGGTGATAGCTTTCCTTCGTTACCTAAGCAATGACCGGGTAAAAGTCTTAAGTTAATCGTAATTGTATTCTTAGTACCGCCCGTACCGAGGATTGAACCTTCAACCTCCAGAAGACTGCCACAAAGAACTGACTATCAAGTAGCATTTATATCCGTTGGGCCACGTGTTCGAAATTCCGCACAGATTCTCGAGTTCGACATAAAGATTCCCGAATTCGACATAAAGATTTCCGAGTTCGACATAAAGATTCCCGAGTTCGACATAAAGATTCCCGAGTTCGACATAAAGATTCTCGAGTTCGACATAAAGATTCCCGAGTTCGACATAAAGATTCCCGAGTTCGACATAAAAATTCTCGAGTTCGACATAAAGATTCCCGAGTTCGACATAAAGATTCTCGAGTTCGACATAAAGATTCCCTAGTTCGACATAAAGATTCCCGAGTTCGACATAAAGATTCTCGAGTTCGACATAAAAACTCTCGAGTTCGACATAAAGATTCCCGAGTTCGACACAAAGATTCCCGAGTTCGACATAAAGATTCTCGAGTTCGACATAAAGATTTCAGAGTTCGACATAAAGATTCCCGAGTTCGACATAAACATTCTCGAGTTCGACATAAACATTCTCGAGTTCGACATAAACATTCCCGAGTTCGACATAAAAATTCTCGAGTTCGACATAAAGATTCCCGAGTTCGACATAAAGATTCCCGAGTTCGACATAAGAAGGTCGGAGGTTTCATCGGTCGAAACATTTTGAGAATACCATCCAAGATACGAATACAAATTGCCAAAAGCTTTTCTCACAAATGTTAAAAAAAAAATTAATATAGAGAGCAGAAGTACACAAAGGTCAACATTGATTACCAGGAAACGCCGGGTGTGCCTTGAGAAGGTTGTTAACGACTATGAATTTACCGGAAATCACATAAGACAAATCATTACTCATCATCTTAGAAATGTCGCTCGTCTATTCGCCATTATAAGTCCTCCTTCAAACCGACAGACAAACACGAAGACACTCTATTCGTATTCATCCATGGACGCTGCCGTCCCTTTCTTCGAGTTTCGAACATACAGTCCGGTGTGTGTGTGCGCATGAGATGCACCATTGTATGCAGTGATCTGACATTGAATCTCGTTCGGCCAAGCCGGAGGGCAGAACAATGCATCGAAATCAATTCGCTATAATCAGATAACGACTTGCCGAATGAAACTTCCAGGAACTTTATCATATGCGCCACATTGGCACAATGGTGTGAGAGCAACTATTTATGGCCAAATCGGTCTTCCATACAATTAGATCTGCCGCTGTTGTCATCGAAGAATATCTGCACCGGAAGACTCTTAATAATAACTGAACATTATACCAACTTTCACACACGTATATATAAATAAAAAATAAAATTATATATATATATATATATATATATATATATATATATATATATATAGTCTCGGAAGTTTCTCAACCATTAAAACTATATAAAAAAATAAATAAATAAAAAATATATATATATATATATATATAAAAATAAATAAATAAATAAATAAAAAATAAAAAATAAAAAATAAAAATAATAATAAAAAAACTTATAGTCTCAAGTCTTCCAGTGGAAAATCACTCATGTAAGTCAATTTATTTTTTACAGTTATTATATTAGTTATTTTCTAACACTATTTTAAGGGATCATCAGTTGTTTACCATGAAAAACTGTTTCGGGAATATATATATATATATATATATATATATATATATATATATATATATATATATATATATATATATATATATATATGGGAAATGAAAAAGAAAAGAACCAAGAGATATTTTTTTTATATATTCATCAACGTTTCGTCTTTATTTGTAAGACTTCCTCAGGATGATAATTTTAAGAAAAATGTCATGCAAGTACATCGAAATATTGGATTCACATGATGGGTTAATGAGAAATAGTAGTACTTGCATGACATTTTTCTTAAAATTACATCCTTAGGAAGTCTTACAAATAAAGACGAAACGTTGATGAATATATAACAAAAAATATCTCTTGGTTTTTTCCTTTTTCATTTCCTATTACGTCGGATTACTCTCATCCTTCCTATATATATATATATATATATATATATATATATATATATATATATATATATAGGTAAAATTATTAAATAACACGGAGTGTTTTTGCTTGATAAGACTTTTTTTTTGTCAATTTTCCGAATAGTCCATTTAGTATTCGAAAAATTGAAAAAATAAAAAAAAGTCTTAGCAAGCAAAAACACTCCGTGTTATTTAATAATGTTTGCCTAAATGAAAATATGCTGCCTAAATACATTCAATATACATAGTATTGTTATAAGCCTCTTTAATAAGATTAAAGTTGAGCCCTGTTCAGGGAAGTTAAAAATAGACTGACACCTTATTCCCAAGTGAGGGTTTTTCCTTGATATGCTTCAATTTGCAGAATTCTTATCAGAAACCAACTTGGATTTTCACCGTATTTCCCCTACTGTGTTTTTGTTATGACATGTTCTGTCGCTACTCAACAACAAACACTGCAACCCTCTGAAGATTGACAAACTTGGACTAATTTTTAAAAATACGGGAAGAGGCTTTGTTTACTGTGAACCGAGTTCGCGCCCTACGACCGTCTGAAATTGTAACTTCCTATACTGATAAGAATGAAAGCTGGAAACGTTGGGGTATGTAAGTAAAATAATTTAATATTAATATTTATATATATATATATATATATATATATATATATATATATATATATATATATATATGAGAAAGGAAGGATGAGAGTAATCCGACGTAATAGGAAATGAAAATGGAAAAAACCAAGAGATATTTTTTGTTATATATTCATCAACGTTTCGTCTTTATTTGTAAGACTTCCTAAGGATGTAATTTTAAGAAAAATGTCCTGCAAGTACTACTTTTTCTCATTAACCCATCATGTGAATCCAATATTTCGATGTACTTGCATGACATTTTTCATATATATATATATATATATATATATATATATATATATATATATATATATATATATATATATATATAATTAACTGTAGGCATAATAGATTACACCTTCTTAGTAATCCACTTATAACCCCTCAAGCTAATACTATCTCATAAAAATTTTTAAAAAAAAACACTTTAGCTATCCACTACCGGTAATTTTGTCAACATAACTATCATCTTACACCATTCGTATTAATTATTATTATTAGTAGTAGTAATAGTAGTAGTAGTAGTAGTAGTAGTAGTATCCATATATTAATACGATAGCGTGTGTGTTCGTGTGTCACGCTTCCGGCAAAAGCTATGCGCATGCGTGCTACACCTAGATTTTTAAAAAACAGTCAAGTCGCTTTATTTTCAAAACATTTTTAAGTATTTCCCTCTTGCGTAACGTTTAGCGACGTAGTATTTTTTACTTCGGCCCGACTGGTTTATAGTTCGATCCCAACCAACCTCTAAGATTTTTTTTCTACACTTTAAGGGGAAGGGGAAGAGAGGTAGGGAGAGGATAATCGGGAAGACACATATTAATACAATAGCGTGTGTGATTTTGTGTGTCATGCTTACATCTAAAGCAACGACTTTCCGAATCTTTGTATGCTACTCACCTGGTTAAAAAGTACTTTTTTGTGTTGCTTTAAACTTAAAACTATTTTTTGTTTTTTTTATTTTGGCGTTTTTACGGGCATAGTCTATTTAATTACGTTTTCTTTTGGTTGTAGAGAGGGCCAGTATTATTTTTTTTATATTTTTATTTTTTTTTGAACGGATGGCATATCAACCTTTTTTAGTAGATATGCGCAGTGTCCATCGTACATGAGTTACCATTTAAAAAATTATTTCACTCTTATCTAGAGGGGGGCTCATAATAAAGCAAGTGTAACTAACAAATAGAGGGTGCTTTGTTGCATTAGGACCCGCGCTAACTTTGACACCGTCGTTAGAGTGAGGGTCAGTGTTGCAGACGATAACTTCGTCAACTTTTTCAGTTTTATTTTCAAGAAATAATAAAAAAAACGAACACAACACGGTGTAAGTAAAAATAAAAATTTTAAAATTCCGTGTAATTTACACGGGTCCTGCTAGTTATTATTATTATCGTTATTATTGTTATTATTATTACTATTATTATTTACTCACTAGGAGTTATCACACTGGTCATCGTCAGTGGTCACCCACTGCCGACAACCTGTGGTATTCCCTGGAGTCTGAGTGACAACAAGTCTCCTCAGGCCTCCAGTATGCTCCACCTCTTTTCGTTCATCACCGCTGATGACCTTGCGGTAATTGCAACAGCCACCTACCAACGATTTCCCGCTGATAAGGGCCATTGGTCCCCTCTGGGGCCCGAGTGGCAACAAGCCTTCCCAAGGTCCCAGAGCTGTCCGCGCTCTTCCAGTGGAGGTCTGGTTTTGCGCTTTCCCTCCTCGACCCTCTGTCCATAATTTTCGTGGCGTCAGCCTATGCTTGCGCCTCTCTCGTGCGGTTGTATTTTCCCAGGTTCTGTTGTTTTGTGCTTCCATGTGTTTGTTCTCCATTCGTTGCTTATGTGGGTTGGTTTCCGCATTCGAGGACATTTCTCAGGATTGTAGCTGTTTTGATCATTACTGTCCTTTGTATGGTCTCAGTTATCCCTTTGATTCCTATTTCTCCTAGTCTTTTCTCCATGTTTTTGGGGACTGTTCCTAGTGCTCCTATGATTATTGGTGTTATACTGACTTTCTTCATGTTCCATATTCCTTTCAATTCTCTGGCAAGTTCAGTATATTTGCTTCTTTTTTCCGTCTCTTTGATCTTCACTCTGTGGTCTGCTGGAACGGCAAAGTCCACGATTTTGCAGGATTTTTCTTTCTTGTTGATTATTATCATATCCGGTCTCCTTGCTGTTATGGGTTTGTCTGTTTGTACATTCATATCCCATATGATTTTGTGTTTTTCGTTTTCTAGTACAGTTTCTGGTTTGTGTTTGTACCGTTTTCTTGCATATTCGAAATTCAGTTGTTTGCACATTTCCCGGTGTACTTCTTTCCCCATGCTGTCATGTCTGTTCTTGTATTCCCTTTGTGCTAGCTTGCTGCATTCACTTATTATATGATTTATCGTTTCGTCTCTTTGTCCACACAATCTGCATTTGCTGTTTTCCTGGGTTTTATCTATCTTTGCTTTAATAAAGTTTGTCCTGATCGCATTGTTCTGTGCGGCCGTCAGCAGAGATTCCGTTTCTCTGTTCAGGTTTCCTTTTCTTAGCCATGCCCAGCTGTTTTCATTGGCTTCATCGCTTGTGAGTCTTATAAAGCGTCCATGTAGTTGTTTTTCTTCCCACTTTTCCTTTCTTGTCTTTTTGTTTCTGGGTTCAGTGCTTCCGGGGTTGTTTGTTGGGCTGGTGTCTCTTGCTGTGGCGATCAGTCTTTCCGTGTTCTGGGTTACATATTTCTCCAGCTCTTTTTTGGTGTCTTCCACACAGTCTTCTATACTTACCAGTCCTCTACCTCCTTCATTTCTTTTCACGTAGAGTCTGTCCGTGTCGTCTTTTGGGTGCAGTGCATTGTGCATAGTCATTAGTTTTCTAGTTCTTTGGTCAAGGTGCCTGAGTTCTTCTTTGGTCCAGCCTATGAATGGTCCAGAGTATCTTATTAGTGATACAGCCCATGTGTTTATCCCTTTTACTAGGTTTCTGCTATATAGTTTAGTTTCTAAGAGTTTCCTTGTTCTTCGTAGATATTCTTTTCCAATCTTCTCTTTCATTTCTGTATATTTGATTGTGTCTGCTTCCAGAACTCCCAGGTATTTGTAGCTCTCATGTTCTCCTAGCGCCCTCATCTCCTCTTGGTTGGGGAGTTCTATACCTTCTGTCTTTTCCAGTTTTCCTCTTTTGATCTCTAGCAGTGCACATTTTTCTATTCCAAACTCCATTTGGATATCCTGGCTGAATATCCTGGTTGTGTTTATCAGCTTTTCCAGTTCTTTTTTGTTTTTTGCAAACAGTTTAAGGTCATCCATGTACATCAGGTGGTTTATTCTTTGTTCTGTATCTGTAAACCTGTATCCGGCATCACACTTTCTGAGTATGTAGTTGAGTGGCATCATGGCTATTATAAACAGTAGTGGTGATAGAGAGTCTCCTTGAAAAATGCCTCTCTGTATTTTTATCTCAGACAGGTATTGTCCTCCGGCTGTCAGTTTTAGTCTCCATGTTTCCATTGCTTTCTGGATGAGATTAATAATCCTGTCTGGTATCTTGTATATTTTTAAGCATTCAATTATCCATGTTTGGGGGATTCTGTCGTAGGCTTTCTTGTAGTCAATCCATGCCATGGTTATGTTCTTTTGTCTGCTCTTCACCTCCTTCAGAGTCTTTTGATCAATGTATAGTAGATCATGTGCACCTCTTTGTCCTTTCCGGCATCCTTTTTGTTCCTCGGGGAGCAGTCCACGTTTGTCCAGGGATTGGTAGATTTGTTCTCTCAGTTGTGCTGTGAGAATTTTCCACATTATTGGTAGACATGTTATCGGTCTGTAGTTGCTGGGGGTCGTTCCCTTTTTGGGGTCTTTTTGTATTAGTGTTGTTCTTCCTTCCGTCATCCATTCTGGTACGTCTGTTTTGCGGATACATCCGCTCAGTTTCTGCGCTATTCTTTCATGCAGGGTCGTGAATTTTTTAAACCAGTATGCATGTATTCCATCGTGGCCTGGCTTTCATTGTTTTCAAAGGTCCTATTCTGTTTGCTCTGTTCTGATTTGTACCTGTATCGTCTCAGTCTTCCTTCTATTGCTGCTATCCTTTGTTTTATTTCTTCATGTTTCTCATTTAGTTTTTCCTTGCGTTTCTGATTTTTGCTTCTTAATCGTTTCATGTCCTCCTTCCTTCTGTTCACAGTTTTAGCTTCTTTCCGAAGTTTGGTGATCTGGGTTTCCAGTCTGATTTCCCATCCAGGTTTTGTCGGTCCTCTCTTTTGTCCATTCTCTTCGTTTCTTAGTTTAATACTTACCGATTTTGCCCCTGCATATATCAGGTTGTTTAGGTCTGTAATAGTTTCTGTTGGGATGTGTGTGAGGAGTATGTTTACTCTTTCTGTTTCTGCTTGTAACTTCTTCGCTACTTCATTCCTGAGAGATGGAAGTTTTGTTTTGTTTTCTAACATGTATCGTCTTATGTTCTCCACTTCACTTGCTTCTTTTTCGTTGAGTTCTATCTCAGCAGGTTCTGTGGTTCCGCAGTCTTCTATCTCCCCTTGTTCTGTGATTCCGTAGTCTTCAATTTCTTCAGTTTCAGTGTGTATGTTTTGCCTGTCCTCTTCCTGTGGTCTCTCCTTTGGTGGTGTTTCTTGCTCCGTTTCGCCATTAGCCTTCTGTCTGATTTCCGTCAGTTCCATCTCCGAGAACCATCCTCGCTTGAGGATATGTCTTGCTTGATCTGCTATCCTTTGTTCCGTTGTATGTGGGTCACTAGCAATGTCCCAGAGATGTTTCATTCGTTTTCGGTAGCCTCTTTCTATAGGGTAGCAGCTTTTATAGTAGCACTCCATCACCAGTCTGTTCTCTTTCATGGTCCATTTCTTTCTATATCTTTCCAGTTTGCTGTTTTCGCTCTGGTTTACTTGTCTCTGGTATGTGTCCTTGTCATACCTGGAATCAGAGAGGTTACTTACCTGGTTCTTGTTCGTTGTCTTGTTTCTGAAATGAGAAGGGCCAACATTCGCAGGATGCGGACCGGGTCCCCCATGTTGGCCATCGAGGGAGCACCTGCCCATCATGACACTCAGATCTTTCTTCTTCTTCTTCTTCTTCTTCTTCTTCTTCTTATTATTATTATTATCATTGTTATTGTTATTATTATTAATATTATTATTATTATTATTATTATTACAGTTTTACTACAATCACTACATATAACCATCATTATATCTATTATTTGAATATATATATTATTTGAATAACCACCTCTACTATTATTATTATCAGTTTTATAAATCAATTTTATTATTAATTTTATAATCATTACTAATATTATTCTTATTATCATCATCATCATTATTAGAATTATTAAAATTATCGTGGCCACCATTATTACCATTATTATAGCTATCACTGTTATTTTTACGATTATTAATATTATTAGTATCACCACAACAGATAAATTCCCTATTATTAAATATTATTAAATATTTTATTGTTATTTTTATCTTTTTTATCTTTATTATACTATTTACAACTACTATGATTAATATTAATTGTCATCTTCTGTATTTTTCTTTACCCTCTAATATTCCCTTATATTTTTTATCCATCTGTTGCTTACTATTTTAGATTACTATTATCGATTATTATTATCATTATAAAGATTATAAACTTAATTATCTGACATTTAGTTATTTGTCATTCATGTACTATTATCGAGATTATTATTATTATTAATGTTATTATTATTATTATTATCATTATTATTAATATTATTATTATTATTATCATCATCATCATCATCATCATCATCATCATTATTATTATTATATTATTATTATTATTATTTGTAGCAGTGGCATTGACAATAATACAATTTTATTATTATTAATAATAATATTGATATTGCCATGGTTACCGTTACTTGACTTTTACTTCCATTGTCATTATGTGTTTTAGTAACAATGTTGATACCACCATTAATGATAAGGCCATTATCTATAATTCTATTATTTTGATCATTATTATTATTATTATTGTTGTTATTATTATTGCTATTATTATTATTATAATCATTATTATTACTACAACTATTTGTATTGTTTTATTATTATTTATTACTTTTTATTTTTCTACTATCATTATGACTATTGTTTGGATTATTGGGGTTACTATTTCAATTGTCGCTGTTGGTATAACTACTATTATTACCATTTTTATATGATTAGCATTATTGCAACAACTGATTCATATTACCATATTTACAACCATTATATTGCTACCTACTTCTATATCTTTATTATTAATCTCATTATTATTATTATTATTATTATTATTATTATTACCTTCTAGTACTTCTAATATTTCTCAATTATTCTATATTTTTTCCCGACTTTTACCTTTTTATTAATTCTTAATTATTATTGACCGCTATTATTGTTGTTGTTGTCGTTATTATTATTATTATTATTATTATTATTATTATTTTTATTATTATTATTATTATTATTATTATTATTATTATTATTACTATTATTATTATTATTATTATTATTATTATCATTATTATTATTATTATTATTATTATTATTATTACTATTATTATTATTATTATTATTATTATTATTATTATTATTATTATTATTATTATTATAGTACTTTTAAATTAAATTAAATTATTTCTGTTATTATCATTCATTATCATTATTATTATCATTTTATATCATTTCAATTATTATTGTTGTTTATTATTATTATTAGTAGTAGTAGTAGTAGTAGTAGTAGTAGTAGTAGTAGTAGTATTACTAATAATTCTGTTAGACTTAACTAATTTACTAATATATTTGTTTGATTTATTAATTTATTAATGATAAGTTGCTAAACTCTAGACAAAATAAAAACAGTTTAAATTTAGAATTAGCGACACATTTGATTAACAACCCCTTACTCCTTACCCCAATCACTCGCCCATACCGCCAATTACGGCTGATCTGGGGGCACACACGCACGCACGCATACACAGTTATACACAAAATTACAGTTTTCTTGAAAATACGCTTGTTCGCTCGAGTTTAAAATAACTGTCGATTTCTTTGACACCTAAACCTGCATGTGTATCTTGCCCCTTCCCACCTCTCCCCCCTCGGTCTGAATTAACAGATGTTTTCATTTTCTCTATCTGTCTACCTATCTATCTTTCTATCTGTATATCTTTCTATCTCTACCCTACTCTCTTCATTATATGTCCCTCTTTCCACTTTGTTTTATTTTATTTATTTATTTGTTTTGTTTTGTTTGTTTTAGATTTTAATTTTTTGATTTTTAACGGTCCTAAACCACGTGACTCCCTAAATTTTGAAATGTTAAATGTATTTTCTTCTTTTTTCTCACCACTTCATTCTCTCCAAATATGATCTGAGGTTAAGATCGGATTCTAACTCTGCCGGATGAGATCTCAGTTTATAATAACTGTTGATCGATAACATCGACATGCCAGTGTCGCAGATTTTGTACATGTCTGTTTAAATAAAAATGATCATATATATATATATATATATATATATATATATATATATATATATATGTATTCGCGCCCTTTAAGTGTGTGAGATTGTCATTTCCTTGCTCAAAACGACGTCGTACGTAAATAGAGTATAATTTAATATTATCAGAAGCCATTTCAAGTAAAACTCGATACCTTTTTTAGACACACTTATAATAAAATCCAACAACAAACTAGCATTCAAATTACACCGTAAAATCACTCACAAAAACGACTATATACATTTCTATTCTCACCATAATAACAAGATAAAAACAGGTTTAGAGTGTTCCATTAAAGACTTCCTTTACCTCAAAAAGTTCGCTCCTCTGGCCATTCAAATTCTGTCCTATATGCATTCAAATTCTGTCCTATATGCATTCAAATTCTGTCCTATATGCATTCAAATTATGTCCTATATGCATTCAAATTCTGTCCTATATGCATTCAAATTCTGTCCTATATGCATTCAAATTCTGTCCTATATGCATTCAAATTCTGTCCTATATGCATTCAAATTCTGTCCTCTAGCCATTCTAATTCTGTCCTATATGCATTCAAATTCTGTCCTATATGCATTCAAATTCTGTCCTATATGCATTCAAATTATGTCCTCTAGCCATTCAAATTCTGTCCTATATGCATTCAAATTCTGTCCTCTAGCCATTCAAATTCTGTCCTCTAGCCATTCAAATTCTGTCCTCTAGCCATTCAAATTTTGTCCGATAGCCATTCAAATTCTGTCCTATATGCATTCAAATTCTGTCCTATAGCCATTCAAATTCTGTCCTATATGCATTCAAATTCTGTCCTATAGCCATTCAAATTCTGTCCTATATGCATTCAAATTATGTCCTCTAGCCATTCAAATTCTGTCCTATAGCCATTCAAATTCTGTCCTATATGCATTCAAATTCTGTCCTATAGCCATTCAAATTCTGTCCTATATGCATTCAAATTATGTCCTCTAGCCATTCAAATTCTGTCCTATATACATTAAAATTCTGTCCTATATGCATTCAAATTCTGTCCTCTAGCCATTCAAATTCTGTCCTCTAGCCATTCAAATTCTGTCCTATATGCATTCAAATTCTGTCCTATAGCCATTCAAATTCTGTCCTATATGCATTCAAATTCTGTCCTATAGGCATTCAAATTCTGTCCTCTAGCCATTCAAATTCTATCCTATATGCATTCAAATTCTGTCCTCTAGCCATTCAAATTCTGTCCTATATGCATTCAAATTCTGTCCTCTAGCCATTCAAATTCTGTCCTATATGCATTCAAATTCTGTCCTATAGGCATTCAAATTCTGTCCTCTAGCCATTCAAATTCTGTCCTATATGCATTCAAATTCTGTCCTATATGCATTCAAATTCTGTCCTCTAGCCATTCAAATTCTGTCCTATATGCATTCAAATTCTGTCCTATATGCATTCAAATTCTGTCCTCTAGCCATTCAAATTCTCTCTCGTATGCATTCAAATTCTCTCCTATAAACATTCAAATCTTCTCTTATAGGTACTCAAATTCTTTTTCTATGTATTCAAATTTTCTGGACTATTTTATTTGGGAGTCATTTTAGCAGTAAAAAGAAAGAATGTAATATGGTGTAAAAGTGAATCGTAGTGATTATCATTCAATCCCGAGCAACATCGGATCACCTTGCTAGTATCCGATAATTGAGAAAAGACAAAAGCAATAAAAAAAACAATCAAAAACGATATAAAATAAAAATTACAAAAAACAAACAAACAAACAAAAAAAAACAATTAATTAACAAAATTTAAACATCTTTAAATCCGTTAATTCCCAACGTTTTCTGCGGCTTCTTTCGAGTCTAATCGTAAACGATGGTTTCAAAACTTTCCAATGTATGAACGAGATATAGATAGGATGCTGTTGCCATAGCAACGTGAAAATCACAGACGAATCTCACGGGACACGCTTCATTGTATGGAAGCCGATTTGACTATAAATAGTTTCTCTCGCACCATCGTGGCGGGTCACTGCGCATTAATTTACATCGAGACGTCATAATTACCAGTTAATCCGATTTAAGTACGACGTCAGTCTAGAAAGTAACGGGATTTGGAGTGTGATGTGTGAGCTATGGGCGGAGGAAAGATAGGAATATTCTGTTATTTGCTGAGGTCTGTCTAAAGAGTATCTGACCTTAGGCCAGAAAATAATATTTCTAACACGTGACGGGGTTGGGACACCAATCCCCTTCAAAGTAGGCCCCTTGTGCTTGCACACACTTAGCTCACCGATCCATCTACTGCCGGAAACACCTCTGAAAGTCTTATTTTGGAATGTGCTGTCTTCATACACACTACTATATATATATATATATATATATATATATATAATAATATTTTTATAAATAAATATTAATTATTTAAATACCTACAGACATCGATGTTTCATGCTAACGCAATCTTCAGTGTAGGAACTAATTCTCAACGGTCGGTAGGCGTGAACCCCGATCACAAATCGCCACTGATTCGTAGTCGGGGATCTTACCCAATTAGTTAGTAAATATAGAGGAACTTTAAATGTAAATAGCGAAAATCGGCGGCAGTATAGAGTGATCTACGAAACGGCGTTCGGATCGTGCATATAGCTATTTGTACTGCTTGTTATTAAAGCTACTCGAGAGTGCCCAGCCTTTGTGGGAGGGGGCTGATAAACAATAATATGTTTATGAATAAATATTAATTATTTAAATACCTACAGACATCGATATATATATATATATATATATATATATATATATATATATATATATATCGGATCTAAATCCATGTCTATAACATATCGATACACTTATCAACCAGGGTGCTAGAGGTTTTCGTAATGCACACTTTTATATATACCCAACTCTAACCGACAAACTTCATTCTGAACCCTGTGAAACGGATAATTCTAATACCAAACTACTGCACAGACCAGATAAACCGGACTTTACCAATTGCCGTCCAAATATCAGCTTCTTAACAACAACATTTGGATTCCTAAACAATTTGAGTATTATTCTTTTTAAAACATTCATTTCCAATATAACAGCTGTTTTGTTTTTGACGTGTTTTTTAACGACATCCCCCCCCTGACTCTACACTCTCATCTCAACATAAGATCTTTATTTTTTGGTCTTCATTTTGTTTTATTTTATGAAAAATTTTCAAAGTTAATTTTTTCCGATAATATTTACAATAACATTGTCGGTTTTTCCCTATCTTCTGATGAGAAGAGTTTATCTTTAAAAATCCATGAATTAAGGATATGAAGCTCCTTGCTCTAGACTTCTGATGTTCTAATAAATATTGTATCTTTACAATTTGTTATTGTCATCTTTCATCTCTAGAATTGATTGCTCTATATATATGTTGAGCTTCATATTATTATTGAACGATAATTCAATTATCTTTAATTTAATTAAACATTTAAATATATATATATATATATATATATATATATATATATATATATATATATATATATATATATATATATATATATAGGCAAACATTATTAAATAACACGGAGTGGTTTTGTTCGATACGACTTTCTTTTTTTTTTCAATTTTCCGAATTGTCCATCTAATGTTTCGGTCAAATTGATGTAAATATGATCCATGGGTTTCTTGTTCCATTCTTTTTTCTTTTTTGCAAGTACTTTCGATTTGAATCATCAAATCATTTTCAGGCGGTATTAGTTTTTAGTGTCTTTACTGTTGTACTTATTTTTGAATTATAACTGCAAGTAATTTATATTTGAAAACGCGTCTGTAAAGTTTAAATGTACATGAGAGCATGATGGCGTTCTACACATACGAGAGATTTAAAGTTTGACTGTTTAAACCGTTCAGAAACTGATGACGTTAAATAAAGTGCATACAATTCAAACGCATAACTACCTAATGGCTAAGAATTTGGTAATGTTAATTATTATGCTAGACACTTTAAAATGCTGCGACTAGTTTCATAATTGACATTATTAATTGTGGGTTGTTAAGTTTTTATGTAGAGGGCTTCGAGTATTTTTAATTTTTTGATATTGGTATCATGATGTATTATTTTGGTATTGTTAACAAGGATGTTTCTATATACCTGACAATAGAATAGGCCCTGTTCTCACAGTCAGAGCTAACAGACATGACAAGGTCACCGTGTGACGAGATCCCAGATCAAGGGTCAGTGTGCACCTGCGAGAGGCTGTGACGTCACGGGCCCTTGCATGGGAAACAGGGATCCGTGAGGTCACTCGTTCTTCGTGAGAAGCGAGTTTCGTTAATCTGGGTTTTGGAGGCGAACCTTTCAGACATGATTTTGATGTAGTCAGCAATTTGATTTCAAAATACAAGCGAGAGATATTCTTTCTCCCCTCTATGAATGATTAAGAAAATAATTGTTAAGTAACTACGATAAAGTAGTGATTTGCTCGCTCGCTCTCTCTCTCTCTCTCTTTCTCTCTATCTCTCTC
The DNA here is from genome assembly GCA_963556195.1 of Sepiola atlantica. Taxonomy (NCBI): domain Eukaryota; kingdom Metazoa; phylum Mollusca; class Cephalopoda; order Sepiida; family Sepiolidae; genus Sepiola; species Sepiola atlantica. The sequence goes on from OY744549.1 coordinate 46,283,868, forward strand.
TCTCTCTCGACGTAGTGAATGCCTCCAAGCTTATTAGATAACTAACGCTTGTAATAAAAAGAACAAGCCGCGCGTGCATGGTCCCCCTCTGTATGTAACTCGATGTGGCGAGTGTAAAATTTAGGCAATTTGGGGCATTTTGACCCCCCTTTGACCCCCTGGGGGTGCGAATTAGAATTTTTCTGAGGTCAAGGATGCTCATTTCCTATCCAGAACAATTGCCTCTACATTTTGGTCAAGTTTCAGAAAAATTGAATGGATGAATCAAACGTTATGGGAGAAAAGGGTAATTTTTTGCCATTTTGGGAGATTTTGACCCTCTGGAGGCGCGAACTATATTTTTTCCAAGGTCAGCGATACTTATTTTTTATTAAAAACAATTGCCTCCACATTTTGGCCAAGTTTCAGAGAAATTGAATTGATGGATGAAATGTTATGGGGCAAAAAAATGTCACTTTTTGCCATTTTGGGGCCTTTTTATCCCTGGGGGGGGGGGGTAACCAGATTTTTTTTCAAAAATCGGAGAATGTCACTTTTTAACCTGACCAAAGTTACAACTTCATGCAAAATTTCAGAGGAATTCAATGGATGGCTGCGGAGAAAAATCCGGACGGACGGACGGACGGACATGCCTCAACGGGGGACCAATTAAATTTAAAGAAGAGTTGGTTTTCCGACCCGATCGTGGATTTTTTGTTGCAGACAACGGACGGCGTGGTTCACGGCAGGAAGGAAAGAAGAAAGAATTCATCCATTAGACGACACGACCCTCTACACAGCGAGGGAGAAATCTAAAGGTATGCAAACAATATATGAACTATGTGAGTTATGATGTTTTTAAAATGACGAATATTAAATGTGAACTGCCACGGCCCTTTCAGGGACGAGTATACGAAATGAGTACTGCTACGGCCCGTATCGGGATGAGTGTACGAAACGCGTACTGCCGCGGTCCCAAGTAGAGGGCTATGCAACAATAGTCTGAATGTTTGTCCAAGGACGCTTTAAACCTGGATATGGTAGTCATCGCCGTTACCGCCTCTGGGAGGTTGTTCCACGGAGCTGAAACACGGACAGAGAATGTTGCCTTTCTTGTATTGATCCGGAAAAGATCTACGAGTGCTCACGGAGACCACAACGACGCTGTGGTGAAAAAAAAACCTCGAAAGGTAGATTTAAATTCCCGTTGATGATGTTGTACGTCAGAATCAAGTCTCCTCACATCCTCCGCTGCTCACTTTAAAATAGATTTCGTCTTTGGAGCCGCTCTTTGTAAATAAATGCTACGAGTCCTGTCACCAGACTCGTTGCCAACCGCTGAATACGCTCCAAGTGTACGATATCTTTTTAAAGATAACACTTTTAGGGGGTTGGTTTGGTTGTTTTGGTTTACGGCATGTCAACCCTTATTTAATGCCGAATTCGGTCATTTTGGTAAAAGGTTTTTATTCTTCAAGTTCTTTTATATATTCAAATGTTTATTCATGATGTTTGGTTTTGTTTGGTTGTTTTGTTTTACGACATATCAACCCTAACGTGTTATTTAATGCCGAATACGGCCATTTTGGAAAAATTGTTTGGATTCTCCAAGTTCTTTATACTTCAAATATTATTATTATTTAATGTCAAATACGGTCATTTTGGAAGTTTTTTATATCTTCAAATCATTTGGTAAAAGGTTTTTATTCTTCAAGTTCTTTATATCTTCAAATATTATTATTATTTAATGTCAAATACGGTCATTTTGGAAGTTTTTTTTATATCTTCAAATATTTATTACGGGTGTTTGGTTTGGTTTGGTTGTTTTGTTTCACAACATATCAACCGTTTTCGAGTTAATTTATGCCGAATCCGCTCATTTTGGTAAAAGGTTTTTATGCTTCAAGTTCTTTATATCTTCAAATATTTATTCTTGGTGTTTAATTTGGTTGTTTTGTTTTACGACATCTCAACCATTTTTCGATTTATCTGATGCCGATTCCGGTCCTTTTTGAATAAGGTCTTCAAGTTTTTTTATATCTTCAAATGTTTATTCAAGATGTTTGGTTTGGTTTAGTTGTTGTTTTTTTTTTACGGCATATCAACCCTAATGTGTTATTTAATGCCGAACCAGATAATTTTTGAAAAAGGTTTTTATTCTTCGGGTTTTTTATATCTTCAAATATTTATCCATGGTGTTTGGCTTGGTTGCTTTGTTTTACGGCATATCAACCCTTTTTTGATTATTCAATGCCAAATCCGGTAATTTTGGAAAAAGGTTTTTGATTCTTCAAGAATAAATATTCGAAGATATAAATATGTTCAAATATTTATGTATTGTGTTTAATTTGGTAGTTTTGTTTTTTTACATATCAACAATTTTCAGGGTTATTTAATGATGATTTACGTTTATGAGTTCTTGATATCTTGTAAAGGGAAAGGAAAATAATAACATCAATGTTTGGTGCATTTTATGTCAGGAAGCCAATATCTTCTAACAGTGTTATCTGGTAACACCAGAAGGATTTGTTGCTTGGGTGTGTTAGAATCGGGTCGTGTTCCCGACTATGAGCGAGTTCATAAAATCAAGCAATTGTTGCATGCAAAAACAGAGTAATAATTAACAAACAAAAGGAGGTAGTTCAAATAAGGTTTATTGAACGTGTGTGTACGTGGAATGATGACGTGTGTGGTGTATGTATGTGTGTCGATGGAAAAACAGTTCTTGAAAAGAGTATGCGAAGAAATGAGTCCGGCGTGGGAAAGTCCTTGAAAACCGTATACAAAGACAATGAGTTGAGAACTCTTACCGTTGTTGAACACGTGTTGACGGAGCGCTGGTGTCTTAGCGTCGTTCAGCGAGGCCAATTGAATATAGAAGAGAGTGATTTTCCGTTTACACCGGTTTTTATAATCAGAAGGGCAGATAACTCTGGTGTCGCTTTTCAGCGCCACCTGTCGGTGAAAAAGCGACACCTAACGGCCAATCGGTGCAGTTATGTTTGAAAGGAGGAGGTAACTGCTACAAGAGTAGGAAAGTGTCTGCTGTTGGGTTGAGAAAAGGCTTCCGGATCAGGTAGATAACCTGCATAGCTATGTTCGCCATCTCGATACAATGCGACGTTGGTTTGAATGGGTTGTCCACAAGATTACGAGGTTTTAAATATGTCTTACAAATACATTTCCGTTGCGAGGTTATGTACTAAAAGAGTGTCTCCCCTATTTAGAAATCCTATTAATTATTTTTGAAGATTCGAAAAACTCGTCTATAAAAATGGGGAAAAGCAATGTATTTTTGTTTAAAAATAATATCCCCACGAATGGAGAAAAAAACTCCGCCATTGTGCAGTCCACAAAAGTTCTTGTGCACAAACACAAAACAAATAAATAAATGTCCGCTAATCTTCAACCACATTCCTTTAGAGCTACAAGATATTTGTCTTCGGCTAAGAACATGTCTGCAAAAGAAAATATTCGATATTAAATAACCCGAGAGAGTCGACGGTGCCGTTTTAACAAAAGAAACCAAACCGACGCAATGGTGTTTGTTCGTGTTCGTCGAATGGAACTATCCGATGGAAAAGGAATTTCCATATCAAAAATAAATGGAGGACAAATAAATGGAATATAAGTAAATCAAAGAGAAAAATTAAAAGAAACCAAAGAAAACCGATTTCAAGATTCCCGCTCACACCTTCTCACACCTGCCAGTAATGAATACATGGAAGATTCTGACAAGTCTGCTGCAAAGAAGGTCGGCTCCCTCTATCCGGCTATAAAACTTCTCACACCTGCCAGTAATGAATACATAGAAGATTCTGACAAGTCTGCTGCAAAGAAGGTTGGCTCTCTCTATCCGGCCATAAAGCTTCTCACACCTGCTAGTAATGAATAAATAGAAAATTCTGACATATCTGCTGCAAAGACAGATTTCGTTTTTGGAGCCGCTCTTTGTAAATTAACGGTGCGAGTCCTGTCACCATACTCGTTGCCAACCGCTGAACACGCTCAATGTGTACGATATCTTTTTGAAGATAACACTTTTTGGGGTTGGTTTGGTTGTTTTGTTTTACGGCATGTCAACCCTTTTCGGGTTATTTAATGCCAAATCCGGTAATTTTGGAAAAAGGTTTGGTACTTATATCGATCTTGACCCAGTTTCCGTGAGTTTCTTGTCGGAAGCGTTCGGCTATCCTACGCAAACGCCCGAGATATGACGAGCCGATTTGTACCAGACGACAATTTTGATACGGTGCTGCGTCCTATGATAATAATGTTTTGCTTGTTTTGTTTTGTTTTGTTTTTTTGTTGTTAGGCTTAGGGTTATGGTTTAGGGTTAGGGTTAGGGTTAGGGTTAGGGTTAGGGTTTAGGGTTAAACATATTTATTTGATAACAGTAAGTTCGGGTTAGGGTTAAGGTTAGGGTTAAAAATATTTATTTGATAACAGTAATTTCGCTCTGTTTTGCTTGTTTTATTTGTTTTGTTGTTTAAAACATTTCTTGCAAATATAACTAAAAATTAGAGGACGCAGCACCGTATCAAATTTGTCGTCTGGTACAAATCGGCTCATCATCTTTCGGGCGTTTGCGTAGGATAGCCGAACGCTTCCGACAAGAAAGTCGCGGAAACTGGGTCAAGATCGATATAAGTATCAAAGGATTTATACCTTAAGTTCTTTAGATCTTCAAATATTTAGTCATGGTGTTTGGTTTGGTTGTTTTGTTTTACGGCATATCAACAATTTTCGGGTTATTTGATGCCGAATTTGGTCATTTTGGAAAAAAGATTTTATTCTTCAAGTTCTTTATATCTTCAAATTCAATGGCGTATTGTTGTCACATCTGGGCTGGTGCATCATCCACTAGTCTCTCCTTCTTAGACAAGGCCCCCCAAAATAGTATCTATTCTAATAGGTCTCTCACTATCCACCAAGATCCAGCACCTGTGTCATCGCCACAATGTTGCATCTTTGTGCATGTTTTACACGTACTTCAATGGAATGTGTTCCGATGAACTTGCTGCTCTAGTGTCCTCTCGACGTAAATACACTCAGCCAACCCGACAATGAGCTAAATCTTATCCATTCACTGTGGAGGTCCCCAGATGCCGGAGACCTGTCTACTCCAATAGCTACTTTCCTCGAGCTGCCGGCATTTGGAACTCCCTCCCTGCTCCCTGTTTCTCCGACTGTACCGACATGCAGCAATTTTAAACTAATGTAAGCAAGCATCTCGCTGCACAGCTTCTAATTTAGAATGAAGCCCCCCAAACTTTCACCCTAATTCTCAGTAGCACCTTACGTCTACAGTGACAACTCGCTTTGTTTATGGTGAACTAAGTTTTAATATATATATATATATATATATATATATATATATATATAAAATAAAATAAAATTATATCCGAATAAGTGCGTTCCATTAACGATTGAACTAAACATCTTCCTATTGGATTTACTTCATTTTTGAACATTTTCAACGCTGCCTTCACGAAACCCTTTTTTCCATCTTTAAATCTCCTTTCACCGGACACTTTATCTACGGACATTCACCAACTGGACAGACTCCATATTTTTTACACGTACACTCTTAATCTCCATTACTTTATATTTTTTCAAATTTTGAATTTTGGCTTATCGATCTGTGTAATTCTTCTGATAAGATTTTAATCTTTGAAAAGCCTTGGCTTAAGGACAGAAAAATAAACATGTTTTTATTGAGTACACTTTGCATTGAACAATCAGAGTTGAAATAGATTTGTCATTCGCACATATTTATCCTTCATCTTTCATTTATCTTTATATATATATATATATATATATATATATATATATATATATATATATATACATAAGTGTGTGTGTGTGTGTGTGTGTGTGTGTATGTGTGTGGCGACTTTGTACTACGGACAGTGGAGAGGCTCGACTTTGTCATGCATAAGAAAAGACAATTTTCTGTTTTCGTTCGGACATTTCACGAATGCAAAAATATTTTGACAACCAGAAAAGTTTCCACGTAATAAAAAATGACAGACGAGGATTCGGTTATTACACAAAAAATTATATATATATATATATATATATATATATATATATATATATATATATATATATATGAGAAAGGAAGGATGAAGGTAATCCGACGTAATGGGAAATGAAAAAGTAAAAACCAAAAAGTGTGTTTTTTTTATATATTGATCAACGTTTCGTCTTTTTTTGTAAGACTTCCTCATGACATTTTTCTTAAAATTATTATCCTGACAAATAAAGACGTTGATAAATATATAAAAAAAACATCCTTTTTGGTTTTTTCCTTTTTCATTTCCCATATATATATATTTTTGTAAAAACTTTTAATTTTATTTTATTTTTATTTTAAAGCTTTTACAAAAATGAATGATAACATTAAACCCCCACTATACACTACCCCAAAACACACTATAACCCCCTACCCACCCACCCAAATTTACCACCCCAACAAGTCATGATGAATCTATAAATATATAACCACCCCTCTAAACTACCAATAACACCAAATCTCTACGTACTACCTATAATGCACAGCCTCAATAGCCTCTCAGCCATACTATTAATTCTAACATAAACCCATAACTGGGACAGCTATCAACACTGATATCACTTGGACTAATCTAATCTCAATTACTTAACCCCTCGATCACTACCTTGAACACTTAATTATTAACTGGTACTTAGTCCTTGTTATTGGCAGTAGAATAAAAAAGCCTACCATCACTTGTCGACTTATTTCGCCCAATGACTTCACAGGTAGCAAGATGGCAATGATGGTGATATTTATCATTATTACTATTATTATTATTATTATTATTATTATTATTATTATTATTATTATTATTATTTTTTTTAATACTATTATTATAATTATTATTATTATTATTGTTATTATCATTAATATCCTTACAAACTTGTTATCTCTATTTTTATTCTAAGTTTATTTATATTTATGTTTATTTTTATTTTTATTTTTATATTTATTTTTATTAAGGCTTTTATCAAGGCTTTTATCACTGCGACTATCGTAGGTATGATTGGCAGGCGTTATCATTGTCATAATCGGTTTTGTTAATGATAAAACTGGTAACACCAGAAAACTTCTCTTATAAAATAATTCCACTAGTATTGATCTCGGTATAATATAATCACAATTTAAAAAATATAATCACAACAAAATTCACTACAAATAATAAACAAAATATTAAAATTAAATAAATAAAATGCAAAAGTAGCAATTAATACCCTAAATTAAAATTATCAAACATTTTTATCCTCATGATAATTACTTATTAGAATTAAAATAAAATAGGATTGACGGTTGTAATAATAATTTTTTTCTCATTTTAAATTTAACTCACTCTGGCCGTCGATCCATCTCCCTTCCTCCCACCCCGGCCGAGATTGAGATCATCACAGCACAGACACGTGAAAAACCTCCCACGTAATAATTTGAAACACGACTTGTTGGGTCCTCCCCCCTCCCCTCTCATGTCCCATGTCACCGTTATAGACAAAGCCCCAACTCTGTCCCCCTCCCCCTCCAATGTATTTTCAATTTTCAATCTCCCGTTAAGGTGAACTTTTGCCATTTGAATTCCATCGCTTAGCCCGATGAGTTGGTAGCTATTTGCACCAATGAAACGAAACTTGTTTTGTCGCAACTAATGGAATAAAATCAAAAAATATATATTTTGCTCTGAATTTTCATTGAGCACTCTCATAAACCCGGTTTCAACTTCCTTCGGATTCATACCCCCTGGATATTTGTAACAAGTTAATTATATATATATATATATATATATATATATATATATATATATATATATATATATATATTTATATATATTTATATATTTATATATATTTATATAATATATATATATATTTATATAATATATATATTTATATATATATATTTATATATATATATATATATATATATATATATATATATATATATATATATATATATATATATATATATATAGTCTGAAAAAGCTTTGAGTTATTTAAAACAAAAAACGAAAATGCAGATTAAATTTCCAGGGATACTTACTAAATTCAAAATATTGTCACTGAAGAATATAACAGAGAAAGAAAAGCCGAGGACCTTAACTTAAATTGTGAAATATTAAATATACGCTGTGTACCATGTAACTGTTTAGGAGATTTAAAAACAGAACAGTTATAAAATTCATGCCTCTTTAGTGGTACTGATCAAATGACTACTTCCTCAATAACACAATGTAGAAACAACTATTAACAATTATATACATATATATATATATATATAAAAAATGTGTGGTTTATCGTTCAAGTTTCAAAGTATTGCATGGAAAGTTAATAAAATTGAAATATAAGTCAAATTAGCAATACAAGATTAATTTTTTTTTCTTACATTAATCCTATCGATTACGGAATAAAATTCCTTCTTCAGGGGTGACCAGTATTGAGTCATTTTTTTTTTTTTTCATCAAAAAACAAGAATTTTTTTGATGAAAAAAAATTTTTTTTTAAAATGACTCAATACTGGTCACCCCTGAAGAAGGAATTTTATTCCGTAATCGATAGGATTAATGTAAGAAAAAAAAATTAATCTTGTATTGCTAATTTGGCTTATATTTCAATTTTATTATATATATATATATATTAAATAGTAGATTAGGTATCCCCATGTCTATATTCTAGGCCTAACACTTTTCATTCTCAATGTAAATAATGACCACTTCCCTAATAACCAAATGTAGAAACAACTATAAACAATATAATATATATATATATATATATATATATATATATATATATATATATATATATATATATATATATATATAAAGATAGATGGACTAAGAGTGATAAACATGCACGAATGTCCAAATTTATTTCAAACTTCAAATGTTCAATGAAAGGTATATTCTGTAATAAAATTATGTTTATTGTTCTTTCCTTAAGCCAAGGCTTTTCAAAGATCGAGATCTTATCATCAGAGGAATTATACAGATAGATAAGTTGGCAATAGAAAAACCAAAGTTCAACATTTGAAAAAATATTAAGGTAAAAAAAAATTCGAGTAAAAAGATATTGGGTTTGTCCAAGTGGTAAATGTCCGCCGATAAGGTGTCCAATGGAAGAAGGTTTCGTAGAGGCATCACAGGAAGGCGTTCAAAAAGAAGTAAATCCAATGGTGAAAATTTAGTTCAAGTCGTAGATAGAACGTACTTAAACGGAATTACTTACTTATTACTTATTACTCATATATATATATATATATATATATATATATATATATATATATATATATATATATATATATATATAATAAATAGCAGATTAGATATTTCCCATGGCTCTATTCTAGGCCCAACACTCTCTATATAAATAATCTTCCAGAGAATATTATTCAGAAAATGGACATCTATGCTGATGATACCACTTTCTATTCTGGTGTTGCTTCTCGCCCATCTCCCTCGGATTAGTCAAAATATGCAGCTGATCTAGCGGTTGACCTGGGTTCAGTTGTGGATTGGGGTATGAAATGGCTTGTTTCATTTAATCCAGTTAAGACTCAGCTCGTGTCTTTCAATCGTACACGTGTCCCTTTTCTTCCTGAGATTCTCATGGATGACTCTGCCCTTGAACAGAAATCGACTCTGAAACTTCTTAGCCTTTTTTTCTCTCATCAAATCTTTCTTGGAGTTCATACATTAGATCCATTGCTCTTTCTGCTTCTCGTAAAGTCGGTTCTCTCTATCGCTCCAAACACTTTCTCACACTTGACGCTATTCTCTATCTATAAAAATTTACGATCTGACCATGTATGTAGTACTTTTTTCATATTTGGTCTGGTGAATGTCTGTCCCATTTGAGGGTTGTTGATAAGGTGCAGAAACGTATCTGTAATTTGATTGGCCATACCCTAACCCTAACCCTTTGTTCTTCTTCTGCATCCTCTCTTTCTCAGACATGATGTTGCTAGTCTCGGTCTTTTCTATAAATACTGCCATGCATGTGTTCTTCAGAATTATGTGATTTATTTTCTGCTTCTTTTGTTCCAGCTCGTTTGACTCGCTGGTCTAGTGGTCTTCATCAATTTGCTGTTTTGATACCTCATCGTGATACAGCTTCTTATTCCAGTAGCTTCGTTCCAAGAGGTTTTGGCTTGTGGGACTTTCTTTCTGCTGACTGTTTTCCTCCTACCTATAACCTTGGTCTTTTCAAGACTAAAGCCGATAGGCATCTCCTGTGTTGGCGATAATCATCTTTCATTCTTGTTAGCTCCTTACATCAAGTGGCTTCATACCTTGTCTGGAGCGATGTCCATAAGGAGAGTAAAAAGCGGACTTTTGGTTTACTTTTGGCAGCCTCGTAACTCTCACTTCCTTTATTTTGTCGTTTAGTCTTCACATTCCATGAGCAATGTCTCTGACAAAGGGGAAAGAATTGCTGTTTTTCGTCGGAATCTATCCATCTAACACTTATCATTTGTTAGTTTTAAACCTTAAAGTGGTCGTATTTTTTTAGCTCCTTACATCAAGTTCCACAAGCCTGCGGTTCTTGGAAAAGAGCTACTGGAAAAGGAAGCAATATCACGATGAGGTACTAAAACAGCGAATTCATGAAGACCACGAGACCAACGTGTCCAACGAGCTGGAACAAATGAAGCTGTATTACAAAAAGGTTTCAAAACAGCGAATTAGTGGAGGCTACAAGAACAACGAATTAAGCGAGTTCGAACCAAAGAAGCAGACAATTCTGAAAACACATAGCATAATAGTATTTATAGAAAAGACTGAGACTAGCAACATCATATATATATAATAATAATATAAAATGAAGTAATAAAATAAGGTGCCAATCAAATTTTATTATAATTCAAGGTTCAAGCAAATTATCTAAAAATCTTTAGCTCATGAGTTTTCAAAGATAATTCTTCTCCTCAGAGGACCATTAGCGCAGTTATACTACTACAGGTAATAAAATTACACTTTGAAAATATATAAAAATATATACAAAAATACATAAAAATATATAACATCAAATATATCAACCCCAAAACATACTTTTTTGTTGAATCTATACAATCCATCCAAGTCATACATTTTAATAAACATAATCAGGAAAGAAATACAGAAGGTTGACTGAAGATTAATCCAGGTGATGAGGGACAGTCCAAATACGAGAAATTGAAAGAACTGAAAAAGTTGTCCAGTTGTGAGATGCGTCAGCAATCGATGAAGTGAAAAGTATCCAATGTTTATGTTAATTATTACAACGATAAATAAATCAAATTAAATAATATAAAAAGTTCAATAAACTCACTCAAAATTAAAAAAACTTGATCTGGGCAGCACAAATCAAATCAAAGTTCGCTGGTTAAAAAGGGAGAATCTGTTAAATCCGAATTGAATAAAAATAATTAAATTTTGAAAATATTCGCTCTCCCGCGAGCCAAATAAAGAGGACCCTTCTTCCACGAATGGAAGGCGATAATTATATATATATATATATATATATATATATATATATATATATATATATATATATATATATATATATACCAGCTTACAAGGTAAGCTGTTTCTTCCAAAAAACAATATCATCTGTTGTCAGCTCGCTTCATAGCGCATGATGTTTATTCTAGCTAGTTAACGAGTCAGATTCGTAGTTATCCCCTTCAAGCAACACAAATTACAAGCACTTAGCCTGACGATTCCCTGATGGTGTCTGGAGGCTTTGACCTAAATTTACACATCCGTCTCTGTGATCCAGACTTTTAATATTAATAATTGATTTGACCCAGACATGTAACATCCGGTATAATATAGCTGATTTTAAACATCCGTCACTATATGATGGCGTTTTTCCGTTTGTACACGCTGTTTGAATCAGTAGACATGCAACTACTTTCGTGCGGCTGTCTTATCGAGGATAAGGGTTTCTTTTTGGATTCGTTACGCTGTCGACTAGGCTTGTGGGAGCTTGATTACCTTCGAATGTAATTTCCTTTATTGGAGTAATTTTATCGGGCCCGGAAGAATAAATGGCCGAATACATCAGGTCAGTTTAATTTTATTCGAATTAGCTTTAGCAGAGCTTGCATCAAACAAATAAGTAATGGTTTGCATATGAACCCTTAATTGATATCTTTCCTAGAGATGTTTTAAACTTCATGACTTGGATGAACTGTATAGGTTTAACAAAAAAGTATGTTTTGGGCCAATATATTTGATGTTTTATATAGTTTTATGTATTTTATATGTATTTTTTATATATTTTCAAAGTTTAATTTTATTACCTGCAGGAATGTCATTGCTGTAGTGGTCCTCTGAGGAGAAGATTTTCTTTGAAAACTCATGAGTTAAGGACTTTAAAGTACTTTGCTGGAACATTGAATTCTAATAAAATTTGATTCGCACCTTATTTTATTCTTTCACTTCATCTATTGCTATTAATGCTCTGTCCAGTATATTGAGCTTTATTTTTATCTGCATGTTCACTAATTCAAGATATTAGTTGCCTCTTATATCTGTTGTATTAATTTATATATATATATATATATATATATATATATATATATATATATATATATATATATGTTCTATGAACTTTATGCACGATATAAAATCTTTATTAATGCCCTCTATTGTGGTTTCTGAAGAGCAGCGTGTAATTGCATTCAATTATAGCATATTGAATATATATATATATGTTCTGTTGTATTAACCTTATATATATATATACAGATATATATACATATATATATCTGTATATATATGTATGTGTACATATATGTATATATGTGTATATACGTGTATATATGTATATATATATGTATAGGTATATATATATGTATATATATGTATATATATGTATGTATATATATGTATATATATGTGTGTATATATGTGTATATATGTATACATATATGTGTATATATATATGTATGCATATATATGTGCATATATATGTATGCATATATGTGCATATATATATATATGTATATATATATATATGTATATATATGTATATATATGCATATATATATGTTTATATATATATATATATGTATAGATATGTGTATATATACATATATATACGTATATAAATATATATATATTTATATATGCGTCTATATATTTATATATGTATATATATATAAATGTATATATATATATTTATATGTATATATATATATATAAATGTATATATATATATTTATATGTATATATATATATATATTTATATACATATTTATATACATATTTATATATATATATGTTTATATATATATATATATACATTTATATATATTTATATACATGTGTTTATATAAATATATTATTGCCTTTTATAATGACATGAGAATAATTTTAAAACAAGCCTCCTGGAGCGCAGCCCGCAATTTCAGCCGACTTCGACTCTGTCCGGTCCCGTTTTTCGTCTCATCTGCCAAGCACGGCCACATCAAACGTAATGATATTTGTAAGATTGGCGCGCGAGGCAAAACCGATTTATTGTCATCGACGAATTACCCACCTCCACCCTGCAATTAGCACTGAAACACTGACCTATTCGGCTAAGCAACGTCACGGGCTCACCCTAACCCTAACCCTAACTCTAAACCTAACCCTAACTCTCGGAGCAGACCAACGCCATCAGACCAGCAGGTGTCCAACAACGAAATTATCACAAAGTTATTTGCCATCGTGGTCAGATCGTTGGTCACGTCAAGTGGATGTGCACTCGTTTGCAAGTAGAAAAGTGTAACCGTCTTTCATCATGAAAGTCACTCTCAACAAGGTATATAGCCACTAAAAAATAAAAGATGATTAACATAAAGACAGGACATGCCTAATCTTAGAAAAGTCTTATAAACAGGGACTAAACAGTCACCAGGAAAAGAGTTCCACTACCCAACAGTTCTTAGAAATAAGCTATGTATATATTACATATATATATATATATACAGGGTGGGCAAAAATAAGGGTCCCATTTTTAAAAATTCATAACTTTTTTATTTATTGATTTTTTTTTTTTTTTTTAGAATAAGTAAAGGACCCCTTCCGAAGCAAGCATGAGCCGTATTAGCCCTAAGGAACGTACCCTCATTTAGAAAACATTATTTTTGCTTAAAAAACTCAAAACAGTGTAAAAAACAATACTTTAGTTTTTGTAAGTTTTAAGAAGTGTTTTTCGGCTAAAATTTGTTTTGTTTATTTCAAAAAATCTCGGAAGAGTCAGTCTACACACACATAAAGTTTGGTGAGTTTAACTTTTATTTTGTGGAAGTTATTCAAATTCAAGTTATTCAAATTTAAAGATAGGACCCTTATTTTGGCCCACCCTGTATATATATATATATATATATATAATATATATATATATATATATATATATATATAATATATATATATATATATATATATATATATATATATATATATATATGTGTATGTATGTGTGTGTGTGTGTGTAGTTTAATATAGTAATAAAAAATATTATTTACATTGAAAAAAATACATATTTTATTATTAATGTTAGTGTTTGAAATAAATGGAAAATGATGTTACGCTAATAAGACATTTTATTAAATTAATTTTAATAAACAAATTATCAACGAGAGTTCTTTGTTCTTTCTTAATAACGTTACGATAAACCGACATTTTATTGAATTAATGTTAACAAACAAATTAGCAACCGAAAATTATTTGTTCTTTCTTAATAACTTTACGCTAAACAGACATTTGATTGAATTAAATTTAACAATAAACTTAGCAACCGAAACTTTTTTTATTTTATTTCTTAATAACGTTACGCTGAACAAATATTTTATTGAATTAATTTTAACAAACAAATTATCAAGCGAAAGTTATTTACTCTTTCTTAATAACTTTACGCTAAACAGACATTTTATTGAATTAATGTTAACAAGAAAATTATCAACCGAATATTTTTTTTTCTTTCTAACGTTACGCAAAACAGACATTTTATTGAATCATTTTAATGAACAAATTATCAACCGAAATGTCTTTTTCTTTCTTAATAACGTTACGCTAAACATACATTTTATTAAATAAATTTTAATAAACAAATTATCAACCGAAAATTGTTGTTTTTTTTCTTAATAACGTTACGCTAAACAGACATTTTATTGAATGAATTTTAACAAACAAATTATCAACCGAAAATCCATGTTTTCTTCTTAATAATGTTACGCTAAAAAGACGTTTTATTGAATTAATTTTAACAAACAAATTATCAACCGAAAATTCTTGTTTTTTTTCTTAATAACGTTACGCTAAACAGACATTTTATTGAATGAATTTTAACAAACAAATTATCAACCGAAAATTCTTGTTTTTTTTCTTAATAATGTTACGCTAAACAGACATTTTATTGAATTAATTTTAACAAACAAATTATCAACCGAAAATTCTTGTTTCTTTCTTAACAACGTTACGCTAAACAGACATTTTATTGGATTAATTTTAATAAACAAATTATCAATCGAAATGTATTTGTTATTTTTAATAACGTTACGCTAATAAGTCATTTTATTGAATTAATTTTAATAAAAAAATTATCAACCGATAGTTCTTGTTTTTTTTGTAATAACGTTACGCTAAACAGACATTTTATTGGATTAATTTTGATAAACAAATTATCAATCGAAATGTATTTGTTATTTTTAATAACGTTACGCTAATAAGACATTTTATTGAATTAATTTTAATAAAAAAATTATCAACCGATAGTTCTTGGGTTTTTTTAATAACGTTACACTAAACAGACATTTTATTGAATTAATTTTAATAAACAAATTATCAACCGAAAGTTTTGTTTTTTTAATAACGTTACACTAAACGGACATTTTATTGAATTAATTTTAATAAACAAATTATCAACCGAAATGTCTTTGTTCTTTCTAATAACGTTACGGTAAAACAATATTTTATAGAAATTATTTTAAATAAACAAATTATCGACCGAAAGTTCTAGGTTCTTTTTAATAACGTTACGTTAAAAAACATTTTATTGAATTAATTTTAACAAACAATTTATCAACCGAAAGTTCTGGTTTCTTTCTTAACAACGTTACGCTACCGAAAGTTATTCTATCTTTCTTAATAACGTTACGCTAAACAGACATTTTATTGAATTAATTTTAACAAACCAATTATCAACCGGAGTTTCCTTTTTCTTTCTTAACAACGTTACGCTAAAAAAACATTTTATTGAATTAATTTTAATAAACAAATTATCAACGGAAAGTAATTTGTTCTTTTTAATAACGTTACGCTAAAAACATTTTCTTGAAACAAACAAATTATCAACCGAAAGTTCTTAATTCTTTCTTAACAACGTTACGCTAAAAAACATTTTATTGAATTAATTTTAACAAACAAATTATCAACCGAAAGTTATCTTTTTTTTAATAACGTTACGCTAATAAGACATTTCGTTTTTTTGCGATTTTTTATGATTGTTATTGTTCTTTCGAATTATAGTTTAATAATAATAATGCATTTGTTTAATTATATTTAAGTTTAATATAGTAATAAAAAAATAATTTACATTGAAAAAAACACATTTTATTATTGATGTAAGTGTTTGAAATAAATAAAACCATTTCCTTTAATTTTAACAAACAATTTATACAAAGTTTAAACTTATTTAACAATTATAAAGAAAGTTTCTATAGACAGATGTTGATGGGCATTCTTCAGTGTCAGAAAACTATGGAATATATATATATATATATATATACATATATATATACATATACATATACATATATACATATATATACATATATATATATACATATACATATATACATATATATATATACATATACATATATACATATATATATATATACATATACATATATACATATATATATACATATATATATATATATATATATATATATATATATATATACATATATACATATACATATATATATACATATATACATATATATACATATATATATACACACATATATATATATATATATATATATATATACACACATATATATATATATATACACACATATATATATATATATATATATATATATATATATATATATATACATATACATACTCGTGCTGGTCAAAAAAATAGAACATATGTATAAAACTGTAAAAATCATTCCGTTTGAGATAATTTTCAGCTTTTAAATAGTGTAGGCGAAATATTCTATATGTAAATAACAATTACAACTATTTTTAATCATTTGTCATATTTGCATATATCAGACTTGATTGTCACAGAGTAGTTTATTGTCACATTAGGAAATTCAACGTTTCAATTTAATAGAACATTATTCGTTGAGTAATCTCAAACTCAAAACATTTATGTGTTTAAAAAGATTTTGCAAGTAATTTAATCATAATCTCTCATTCTTATTGAGGATAATCTGTGAGGTGTAATTGGTGCTAAAATATTCCTATAATGCTAAACTAACTGAAATAGTTGGTTTACGATAGAAACTTTTTTTCATATCAATTGCAATGTCAGTTTTTCAATATTTCGCGTTTCAAAATAATAGAACAAGACAGCTAAGAAAACAAAATAGTTTTTTTTATTAACTTAAATACAGATAAAAATTAATCAATATTTAGTAGCAGCACCTTTTGCCTTGATAACAGCATCAATTCGCCGGGCATGGAATCAACAAGCTTCTCGCAAACTGTGTAGACACCGAATCCCATGTGTTCTGTATTGCAATATTCATGGCTGCAAGGGTAGTAGGTTTTTCTTTGCGAAGCTTCCTCTTCATCTGATCCCACAAGGCTTCAATAACGTTAAAATCTGGCGAGTTCGCCGGCCATTCAAGAACAGGGATCGATTGTTCTCGGAGCCAGGAAGTTGTGGACTTGGCAGAGTGTGTCGGTGCCAAGTCATGTTGAAAAATGATGTATGTGGCGTCACTGTCAAACTGATTATCCAGCACTTACAGTAAATTAGCTTCCATGATATCTTGGTACACTGTTGCGTTTACATTTCCTTTGATGAAGCAGAAATTACCAACACCCTTAGCACTCATACAGCCCAAAACCATGCAAGACTGCGGGAACTTCACAGACTTCTTGACGCATTCTTGGTTATACCGTTCCGTGGATCTTCGCCAAACACGTGGCCCTTGGTCGCCGAAAGAAATACCAAATTGAGACTCATCTGAAAAGATCACACGCCGCCATTCGTCTGTAGTCCAGGTTTGATGACCAGTTGCCCATCGTAGCCTCTTCAACATCTGATTTTTGTTAAGGAGCGGTTTGGTGGCAGCTATACGATTTTGGTATCCCAGTTGCCGGAGCCTTCGGTAGGTAGTGCTTCGTGAAACGTCGGCGCCAGAAGCCTGTTTCCATTTTTAGTAATGTGGCTTGTTGACTGGAATCGACTTTTCTTTGCCCCCTTGTCCAGTGCCCGGTCTTGTCTTTCAGTGGTGCTTTTCTTTCGTCCGCATTTCTTGCAATTGCTGTTGGAAACACCCTTAACATCTTTATGGAGCACTTTGGTCACTACCGATTTTGAACATCCGACCTTGGTTGCGATTTCCATGTGCGTCTTTCCTACTTCCCGCCAATCGAACATTCGCTGCTTCTCAAACAAAGATATGTCTTTAGAGTGACCCATAATGAGAGATTATGATTAAATTACTTGCAAAATCTTTTTAAACCCATAATTTTTTTGAGTTTAAGATTACTCAACGAATAATGTTCTATTAAATTGAAACGCTGAATTTCCCAATGTGACAATAAACTACTCTGTGACAATAAAGTCTGACATATGCAAATATTACAAATGATTAACAATAGTTGTAATTGTTATTTACATATAGAATATTTCGCCTACACAATTTAAAAGCCGAAAATTATCTCAAACGGAATGATTTTTACAGTTTTATACATATGTTCTATTTTTTTGACCAGCACGTGTATATATATATACATATATAAAGTGGTGAACTAAAAGCGAACTTTTAGGAAAGGTAAAACCTATTGTGAAAAGTATACAGCTCAATATCCAGGATAGAGCAGATAGATATGTAGAAGGATGAAAAGGAATTAGAAAAGCAAAAGTCAAATCTTTTTTCAATTCAGTTGCTCATAGCAAGATATATTCCGCAAAAAGGCAATTTATTCAAGTTAAATTTTTCCTTAAGCCAGACTTTTCAAAGATCAAAATCTTATCATCAGAGGAAGTCGCTGGGATAGATAAGTTGGCAAAGGCCAAAATTCAAAATTTGAGCAAGTAAAATAAAAATTGTAGGGAAAGAAACACAAGGAAAAATTCTGCCCGAATGCAAGCAAATGTCCGATTGCAAAAAAGTCCGGTATCAAAAAGTCCAGCGGAGAAAGTGAAATGTAGATAGGTAGGTCGTTAAAAGGCACGAGAAGTGACAAGAGAGGATTCAAAGTTAAATTTAAAAAAAAACACATCTTCAGGTGCGGCGAACATAGGTAGAATCCAGAGGGTAAAAGGTCCAATAAAAGGTACGTTCGTGGATGCAACAAGGCTCAGTAAAACGTGAGGTGGAAAGTATTTGCCATTTAAAAGACTTCCTGGGCTAAAATTCATGGAATAAGTTTAAAATGGCCAAAATACAGTCAATTAATATTTAAAGGCAAGCCCGTTGAAAAACAAGACTAGTCTGAAGAATGGCAAACACTCATATGTGACCAGTAGGCAGGAAAGGAAGGTGAGGGGGGTGGAAGGGGGAGAAGGGTGCGGGTGCGATGAATAAGTGCGATTTAAAACTAAGAGTGTGAGTGTGGGGGGTAGGTCGCTTAAAGTTGAAAGTGGACGCTAGTGCGAAATTAGGGTTCAACTAGAAATGGGATAGAAGGGTGTGGGGGCAAGTCCATGAGTGCGGGGAGAGAGGATTAAAATACCAGAATGTGTTGGGGAGGATATGAACCGGGGTATGGGGTTAGGTATTTAATCAGATGACCTTACTTATAAACAATGAGGCAAAATATATTTGAAGGGTAGAAATAAAAAAAATATATAAATTGTAAAAACAAAAATGTACTATTTATATATTTTGTAAAATTGTAAAATATCCTCTGAATTTCAAATTTTCAGGAATTATATCCATAGACAGTAGATTAATAAATATTCCACTGAATTTAAAATTTTAATGAATTTCATCATAAGCAGTCTACACAAATTCAAAAATATCCCCTCGATTTGAAATTTTTGTGAATTTGATCCGTATGCAGTAGACAACAATTAAAATATATCGCCTGAATTTCAAATTTTCATGAATTTAATCCATATGCAGTGGACAACAATTAAAAAATATCGCCCAAATTTCAAATTTTCATGAACTTAATCAACAGGCAGTAGACACAAATTGAAAAATATCCCCCGAATTTTAATGAATGTAATCCATAAGCCGTAGACATGAATTATAAATATCCCCAGAATTTCAAATTTTCATGAACTTCATCCATAGGCAGTAGACACAAATTTACAAAAGGTCCCCTGAATTTCAAATTGTTGTGTACTTCATCCATAGGCAGTAGACAAATTAAAAAAAAAAAACTCAATTTATGATGTTCATGATTTTTGCACAGACATTAGACCCAAATTGAAAAATATTTCACTTAATTTCAAATTTTCATGAATTTAATCCACAGGAAGTAGACATGAATTCCAAAATATGGCCCTTATTTACAATTTTCATGAATTTTATCCATACACAGTAGACACTATTTCAAAAAATATCCCCTGAATTTCAAATTTTCATAAATTTAATCTACAGGCAGTAGACACAAATTCAAAAATATCACCGAAATTAAAAATTTTCATGAATTTTATACAAAGGCAATAGACATAAATTCAATAATATCCCCCGAATTTCACATATTCATGAATTTCATGCCTACTCAGTAGACAGAAATTCAAAAATATCGCCCGAATTTCAAATTTTCATGAATTGGATCTATCGGCAGTAGACAGAAATTCAAAAATATTCCACTGAATTTCCAATTTTAATCAATTTAACCCATATGCAGTAGACACAAATTGAAAAATATCCCCCGACTTTCAAATTTTAATGAATTTGATCCATATGCAGTAGACAAAAAATTCAAAAAAATTGCCCGAATTTCAAATGTTCATGAATTTCATCAACAGGCAGTAGACACAAATTTAAAAATATCGCTAGAATTCAACATTTTCAGAAGTTCCATCAATATGCAGTAGACACAAATTCAAAACTATCGTCCGAATTTCAAATTTTCATGAATTTCATCGAAAAGCAGTAGACACAAATGCAAAAATATCGCCTGAATTTCAAATTTTCATAAATTTCATCCACATGCAGTAGACAAAAATTCAAAAATATCGCTAGAATTAAACATTTTCAGAAGTTCAATCGATATGCTGTAGACACAAATGCAAAAATATCCCCTGAATTAAAAATGTTAATGTATTTAATCCATACACAGTAGACACAAATTCAGAAATATCCCCTTAATTGAAAAATTTTCATCAATTTCATCCACAGGCAGTAGACACAAATTAAAAAATATCCCCTTAATTGACAAATTTGGATGAATTTCATCCACAGCCATAGACACAAATTCAAAAATATGCCCTTAATTTAAAATTTTAATTAATTTCAACCATCGGCAGTAGACACAAATGAAAAAATATCCCCTTAATTGACAAATTTTGATGAATTTCATCCACAGCCATAGACACAAATTCAAAAATATCCCCTTAATTTAAAATTTTAATTAATTTCAACCATCGGCAGTGGACACAAATGAAAAAATATCCCCTTAATTGACAAATTTTGATGAATTTCATCCACAGCCATAGACACAAATTCAAAAATATCCCCTTAATTTAAAATTTTAATTAATTTCAACCATCGGCAGTGGACACAAATGAAAAAATATCCCCTTAATTGACAAATTTTGATGAATTTCATCCACAGCCATAGACACAAATTCAAAAATATCCCCTTAATTTAAAATTTTAATTAATTTCAACCATCGGCAGTGGACACAAATTAAAAAATATCCCCTTAATTGACAAATTTGGATGAATTTCATCCACAGGAATTTGACACAAATTCAAAAATATCCCCTTAATTGACACATGTTCATGAATTTCATCAACAGGCAGTAGACACAAATTCAAAAATATCGCTAGAATTCAACATTTTCAGGAGTTCCATCAATATGCAGTAGACACAAATTCAAAAATATCGTCCGAATTTCAAATTTTCATGAATTTCATCGAAAAGCAGTAGACACAAATGCAAAAATATCGCCTGAATTTCAAATTTTCATAAATTTCATCCACAGGCAGTAGACAAAAATTCAAAAATATCGCTGGAATTAAACATTTTCAGAAGTTCAATCGATATGCTGTAGACACAAATGCAATAATATCCCCTGAATTAAAAATGTTAATGTATTTAATCCATGCACAGTAGACACAAATTCAAAAATATCGCCCAGATTTCAAATGTTCATGAATTTCATCCACAGGCAGCAGACACAAATCCAAAAATATCGTCCGAATTTCAAATTTTCCTGAATTTCATCCAAAAGCAGTAGACACACATTCGAAAATATACCCTTAATTGACAAATTTTAATGAGGTTCACCCACAGGCAGTATACACAAATTCAGAAATATCCTCTTAATTGACAAATTTTCCTGAATTTCATCCACATGCAGTACACACAAATTCAAAAATATCCCCTTAATTTAAAATTTTCATGAATTTCATCTACAAGCAGTAGACAAACATTCAAAAATATCACTAGAATTAAAGATTTTCAGAAGTTCAATCGATATGCTGTAGACATGAATTAAAAAATATACCTGGAATGTCAAATTTTCATGAATTTCATCAACAGGCAGTAGACACAAATTCAAAAATATCGTCCGAATTTCAAATTTTCATGAATTTCATCGAAAAGCAGTAGACACAAATGCAAAAATATCGCCTGAATTTCAAATTTTCATAAATTTCATCCACAGGCAGTAGACAAAAATTCAAAAATATCGCTAGAATTAAACATTTTCAGAAGTTCAATCGATATGCTGTAGACACAAATGCAAAAATATCCCCTGAATTAAAAATGTTAATGTATTTAATCCATACACAGTAGACACAAATTCAGAAATATCCCCTTAATTGAAAAATTTTCATCAATTTCATCCACAGGCAGTAGACACAAATTCCAAAATATCCCCATAATTGACAAATTTTGATGAATTTCATCCACAGCCATAGACACAAATTCAAAAATATCCCCTTAATTTAAAATTTTAATTAATTTCACCCATCAGCAGTGGACACAAATTAAAAAATATCTCCTTAATTGACAAATTTTCATGAATTTAATCCACAGGCAGTAGACACAAATGCAAAAATATCCCTTAATTGACAAATTTTCATGAATTTCATCCACAGGCAGTAGACACAAATTCAAAAATATCGCCTTAATTGACAAATTTTGATGAATTTCATCTACAGGCAGAAGACACAAATTCAAAAATATCGCCTTAATTGACAAATTTTGATGAATTTCATCCACAGGCAGTAGACACAAATTCAAAAATATCATCTTAATTGACAAATTTTGATGAATTTCATCCATATGCAGTAGACAAAAATTCAAAAATATCGCTAGAATTTAACATTTTCAGAAGTTCAATCGATATGCTGTAGACATAAATTAAAAAATATACCTGGAATTTAAAGTTTTCATGAATTTAATCCATATGCAGTAGGAACAAATGAAAAAATATTGCCAGTATTAAAAATTTTCATGAATTTCATTCACAGGCTGTAGACACAAATTTAAAATTATCCCAATAAATTTGAAATTTTCATGAATTTGATCGATAGGCAGTAGAAACCAGTTCAAAAATATCCCCCGAATTTAAAAAAATATCCCCTTAATTGACAAATTTTTATGAATTTCATCCACAGGCAGTAGACACAAATTTAAAAATTTCCCATTCATTGACAAATTTTCATGAATTTAATCAACAGACAGTACAGACTAATTCCAAAATATCTCCTTAATTGACAAATTTTCATGAATTTCCTCCACAGCCAGTAGACACAAATTCAAAACTATCCCCTTAATTGACAAATTGTCATTAATTGCATCCACAGGCAGTGGACATAAATTCAAAAATATCCTCATAATCGAAAATTTTACATGAATTTCGTCCACAGGCAGTAGACACAAATTAACCAATATTAATTTTATTGACAAATGTTGATGAATTTGATCCATAGGCAGTAGAAACAAAAGTATCCCCTGAATTTCACATTTTCATTAACTACATCCACAGGAAGTCGACACAAATTCAAAAATATCCCCTGAATTTTAAATTTTTTTGAATTTCATTCACATTCACAGGCAGAAGACACAAATTCAAAAATATCCCCTCAATTTCAAACTTTTATGAATTTAATCCACAAGCAGTAGACACAAATTCAGAAAAATCGCAGGAATTTACAATTTTCATAAATTGGATCCACAGGCTGGAGACACTAATTAAAAATGATCCCCATAAATTTGAAATTTTCATGAATTTGATCAATAGACAGTAGATACCAATTCAAAAATATCCCCATAATTGACAAATTTTCATGAATTTAATCTACAGGCAGTAGACACACATTAACCAATATCTCCTTTATTGACAAATGTTCATGAATTTGATCCATAGGCAGTAGACACAAATTCAAAAGTATCCCCTGAAGTTCACATTTTCATAAACTTCATCCACAAAGAAGTAGACACAAATTCAAAAATATCCTCTGAATTTCAAATTTTCATGATATACATTCCCATTCACAGGCAGTAGACACAAATTCAAAAATATCCCTTGAATTTAAAATTTTGATAAATTTCATCCATAGGCAGTATACACAAATCCAAAAATATCCCCCAGATTTCACATTTTCATGAATTTAATCCATAGGCAGTAGACACAAATTCAATAATATTCTGCGAATTTCAAATTTTCATGAATTTCATCCACAGGCAGCAGACACAAATGCAAAAAAATCCCCTTAATTGAAAATTTTTTATGAATTTCATCCACAAGCAGTAGACACAAATTCAAAAAAATCCCCGTAATTGACAAATTTTGATTACTTTCATCCAAAGGCAGTAGACACAAGTTCAAAAATATCGCCTTTATTGACAAATTTTGATGAATGTCATCCACAGGCAGTAGACACAAATTCACAAATATCACCTTAATTGAACAATTTTCATGAAGTTCATCCACAGGCAGTAAACACAAATTCTAAAAATATTGCCTTAATTGACAAATGTTTATGAATTTCATCCACAGGCAGTAGACACAAATTCTCAAATATCCCCTTAATTGACAAATTTTCATGAATTTTATCCACAGGCAGTGGACACAAATTCAAAAATATCCCCTTAATTCACCAATTTTTATGAAATTCATTCACAGGCAGTAGACACAAATTCAAAAATATCTCCTTAATTCACCAATTTTTATGAATTTAATCCACAGGCAGTAGACACAAATTACAAAATTATCCCCTTAATTGACAAATTTTGATGAATTTCATCCACAGGCAGTAGACACGAATTCAAAAATATCGACTTAATTGAACAATTCTCTTGAATTTCATCCACAGACAGCAGACACGAATTAAAAAAAATCCCCTTAATTGACCAGTTTTCATTAATTTCATCCACAGGCAGTAAACACGAATTCAAAAATATCTCCTTAATTGACAGATTTTGATGAATTTCATCCACAGGCAGTAGACACTTATTCAAAAATATCCCCTTAACTTACAAATTTTGAAGAATTTCACCCACAGACGGTAGACATAAATTAAAAAATATCTGCTTAATTGACAAATTTTGATGAATTTCATCCACAGGCACTAGACACAAATTCAAAAATATTCCCTTAATTGACAAATTTTTATGAATTTCATCAACAGGCAGTAGACAAAAATTCGAAAATATCCGCTTAATTGACAAATTTTCATGAATTTAATCCACAGGCACTAGACACAAATTGAAAAATGTCCGCTTAATTTACAAATTTTGATGAATTTCATCCACAGGCAGTAAACACAAATTCAAAAATATCGCCTTAATTGACAAATTTTGATGAATTTAATCCACAGGCAGTAGACACAAATTCAAAAATATCCCCTTTGACAAATTTTCATAGATTTCTTCCACAGGCAGTAGACGGAAATTCAAAAATATCCCATTTATGGACAAATTTTGATGAATTTCATCCACAGGCAGTAGACACAAATTCAAAAATATCCCCTTAATTGACAAATTTTGATGAAGTTCATCCACATGCAGATAACACAAATTCAAAAATATCCCCTTAATTGACAAATTTTTATGAATTTCATCCACAGGCGGTAGACACAAATTAAAAAATATCCCCTTTGACAATTTTTTATGAATTTCATCCACAGGCAGTAGACAGAAATTCAAAAATATCCCCTTTATAGACAAATTTTGATGAATTTCCTCCACAGGCAGTAGACACAAATTCAAAAATATCGCCTTAAATGAAAAATTTTGATGTATTTCATCCACAGGACGTAGACACAAATTCAAAAATATCCCTTTTATTGACAAATTTTCATGAATTTCATCCACAGGCAGTAGAAACAAATTCACAAATATCCACTTAATTGACAAATTTTCATGAATTTCATCCACAGGCAGTAGACACAAATGCAAAAATATCCCCTTAATAGACAAATTTTGATGAATTTCATCCACAGGCAGTAGACACAAATTCAAAAATATCGCCTTAATTGACAAATTTTCATGAATTTAATCAACAGGCAGTAGAGACAAATGCAAAAATATCCACTTAATTGACAAATTTTCATGAATTTCATCCACAGGCAGTAGACACAAATTGAAAAATATCCGCTTAATTTACAAATTTTGATGAATTTCATCCACAGGCAGAAGACACAAATTCAAAAATATCGCCTTACCTGACAAATTTTGATTAATATTATCCCCAGCCATAGATACTTATTCAAAAATATCCTCTTTATTGACAAATTTTGATGAATTGCACCCACAGGCAGTAGACACAAATTCAAAAATATCCCATTAATTGACAAATTTTGATGAATTTCATCCACAGGCAGTAGACACGAATTCAAAAATATCGACTTAATTGAACTATTTTCTTGAATTTCATCCACAGACAGCAGACACGAATTAAAAAAAATCCCCTTAATTGACCAGTTTTCATTAATTTCATCCACAGGCAGTAAACACGAATTCAAAAATATCTCCTTAATTGACAGATTTTGATGAATTTCATCCACAGGCAGTAGACACAAATTCAAAAATATGTCCTTAATTTACAAATTTTTTATTAATTCCATCCACAAGCAGCAGACACAAATTCAAAAATATCCCCTTAATTGACAAATTGTGATGAATGTCATACACAGGCAGTAAACACAAATTAAAAAATATCGCCTTAATTGACAAATTTTGATGAATTTCATCAACAGGCAGTAGACACAAATTCAAAAATATCCCCTTTGACAAATTTTCATAGATTTCTTCCACAGGCAGTAGACAGAAATTCAAAAATATCCCCTTTATGGGCAAATTTTGATAAATTTCATCCACAGGTTGTTTAAAAAAATTCAAAAATATCCCTTTAATTTACAAATTTTGATGAATTTCATCCACAGGCAGTAGACACAAATTCAAAAATATGTCCTTAATTTACAAATTTTGATGAATTTCTTCCACAGGCAGTAGACACAAATTCAAAAATATCCCCTTACCTGACAAATTTTGATTAATATTATCGACAGCTATAGACACTTATTTAAAAATATCGCCTTTATTGACAAATTTTGATGTATTTCATCCACAAGCAGTAGACACAAATGCAACAATATCCCCTTAATTGACAAATTTTGATTAATTTCTTCCACAAGCAGTAGACACAAATTTAAAAATATCCGCTTATAATTGACAAATTTTGATGAATTTCATCCACAAGCAGTAGACACAAATTCAACAATATCCCCTTAATTGACAAATTTTAATGAATTTCATCCACAGGCACTTAGACACAAATTCAAAAATATCCCTTTAATTCACCAATTTTTATGAATTTCATCCACAGGCAGTAGACACAAATTCGAAAATATCTGCTTAATTGACAAGTTTTCATAGAATTCATCCACAGGTAGTAGACACAAATTAAAAAATATCCCCTTAATTGACAAATTTTGATAAATTTCATCCACAGGTAGTTTAAAAAAATTCAAAAATATCCCTTTAATTTACAAATTTTGATGAATTTCATCAACAGGAAGTAGACAAACATTAAAAAATATCCCCTTTATTTACAACTATTGATGAATTTCATCAACAGGAAGTAGACAAAAATTCAAAAATATCCCCTTAATTGACAAATTTTGATGAATTTCATCCACAGGCAGTAGACACAAATTCAAAAATATCCCCTTAATTGACAAATTTTAATGAATTTCATCCACAGGCAGTAGACACAAATTCAAAAATATCCCCTTAATTGACAAATTTTAATGAATTTCATCTACAGGCAGTAGACACTAATTCAAAAATATCGCCTTAATTGACCAATTTTTGATGAATTTCATCCACAGGCGGTAGACACAAATTCAAAAATATCCCCTTTGACAAATTTTCATAGATTTCTTCCACAGGCAGTAGACAGAAATTCAAAAATATGCCCTTTATGGACAAATTTTGATGAATTTCATCAACAGGCAGAAGACACAAATTCAAAAATATCGCCTAAAGTCAGAAATTTTGATGAAGTTCATCCACATGCAGTAGACACAAATTCAAAAATATCCCCTTAATTGACAAATTTTTATGAATTTCATCCACAGGCAAAAGACACAAATTCAAAAATATCCCCTTAAT
The DNA here is from genome assembly GCA_963556195.1 of Sepiola atlantica. Classification (NCBI taxonomy): domain Eukaryota; kingdom Metazoa; phylum Mollusca; class Cephalopoda; order Sepiida; family Sepiolidae; genus Sepiola; species Sepiola atlantica. The sequence continues at coordinate 46,312,867 of OY744549.1, forward strand.
TGACAAATTTTGATGAATTTCATCCACAGGCAGTAGACACAAATTCAAAAAAATCCCCGTAATTGACAAATTTTGATTACTTTCATCCAAAGGCAGTAGACACAAGTTCAAAAATATCCCCTTAATTGACAAATTGTCATTAATTGCATCCACAGGCAGTGGACATAAATTCAAAAATATCCTCATAATCGAAAATTTTACATGAATTTCGTCCACAGGCAGTAGACACAAATTAACCAATATTAATTTTATTGACAAATGTTGATGAATTTGATCCATAGGCAGTAGAAACAAAAGTATCCCCTGAATTTCACATTTTCATTAACTACATCCACAGGAAGTCGACACAAATTCAAAAATATCCCCTGAATTTTAAATTTTTTTGAATTTCATTCACATTCACAGGCAGAAGACACAAATTCAAAAATATCCCCTCAATTTCAAACTTTTATGAATTTAATCCACAAGCAGTAGACACAAATTCAGAAAAATCGCAGGAATTTACAATTTTCATAAATTGGATCCACAGGCTGGAGACACTAATTAAAAATGATCCCCATAAATTTGAAATTTTCATGAATTTGATCAATAGACAGTAGATACCAATTCAAAAATATCCCCATAATTGACAAATTTTCATGAATTTAATCTACAGGCAGTAGACACACATTAACCAATATCTCCTTTATTGACAAATGTTCATGAATTTGATCCATAGGCAGTAGACACAAATTCAAAAGTATCCCCTGAAGTTCACATTTTCATAAACTTCATCCACAAAGAAGTAGACACAAATTCAAAAATATCCTCTGAATTTCAAATTTTCATGATATACATTCCCATTCACAGGCAGTAGACACAAATTCAAAAATATCCCTTGAATTTAAAATTTTGATAAATTTCATCCATAGGCAGTATACACAAATCCAAAAATATCCCCCAGATTTCACATTTTCATGAATTTAATCCATAGGCAGTAGACACAAATTCAATAATATTCTGCGAATTTCAAATTTTCATGAATTTCATCCACAGGCAGCAGACACAAATGCAAAAAAATCCCCTTAATTGAAAATTTTTTATGAATTTCATCCACAAGCAGTAGACACAAATTCAAAAAAATCCCCGTAATTGACAAATTTTGATTACTTTCATCCAAAGGCAGTAGACACAAGTTCAAAAATATCGCCTTTATTGACAAATTTTGATGAATGTCATCCACAGGCAGTAGACACAAATTCACAAATATCACCTTAATTGAACAATTTTCATGAAGTTCATCCACAGGCAGTAAACACAAATTCTAAAAATATTGCCTTAATTGACAAATGTTTATGAATTTCATCCACAGGCAGTAGACACAAATTCTCAAATATCCCCTTAATTGACAAATTTTCATGAATTTTATCCACAGGCAGTGGACACAAATTCAAAAATATCCCCTTAATTCACCAATTTTTATGAAATTCATTCACAGGCAGTAGACACAAATTCAAAAATATCTCCTTAATTCACCAATTTTTATGAATTTAATCCACAGGCAGTAGACACAAATTACAAAATTATCCCCTTAATTGACAAATTTTGATGAATTTCATCCACAGGCAGTAGACACGAATTCAAAAATATCGACTTAATTGAACAATTCTCTTGAATTTCATCCACAGACAGCAGACACGAATTAAAAAAAATCCCCTTAATTGACCAGTTTTCATTAATTTCATCCACAGGCAGTAAACACGAATTCAAAAATATCTCCTTAATTGACAGATTTTGATGAATTTCATCCACAGGCAGTAGACACTTATTCAAAAATATCCCCTTAACTTACAAATTTTGAAGAATTTCACCCACAGACGGTAGACATAAATTAAAAAATATCTGCTTAATTGACAAATTTTGATGAATTTCATCCACAGGCACTAGACACAAATTCAAAAATATTCCCTTAATTGACAAATTTTTATGAATTTCATCAACAGGCAGTAGACAAAAATTCGAAAATATCCGCTTAATTGACAAATTTTCATGAATTTAATCCACAGGCACTAGACACAAATTGAAAAATATCCGCTTAATTTACAAATTTTGATGAATTTCATCCACAGGCAGTAAACACAAATTCAAAAATATCGCCTTAATTGACAAATTTTGATGAATTTAATCCACAGGCAGTAGACACAAATTCAAAAATATCCCCTTTGACAAATTTTCATAGATTTCTTCCACAGGCAGTAGACGGAAATTCAAAAATATCCCATTTACGGACAAATTTTGATGAATTTCATCCACAGGCAGTAGACACAAATTCAAAAATATCCCCTTAATTGACAAATTTTGATGAAGTTCATCCACATGCAGATAACACAAATTCAAAAATATCCCCTTAATTGACAAATTTTTATGAATTTCATCCACAGGCGGTAGACACAAATTAAAAAATATCCCCTTTGACAATTTTTTATGAATTTCATCCACAGGCAGTAGACAGAAATTCAAAAATATCCCCTTTATAGACAAATTTTGATGAATTTCCTCCACAGGCAGTAGACACAAATTCAAAAATATCGCCTTAAATGAAAAATTTTGATGTATTTCATCCACAGGACGTAGACACAAATTCAAAAATATCCCTTTTATTGACAAATTTTCATGAATTTCATCCACAGGCAGTAGAAACAAATTCACAAATATCCACTTAATTGACAAATTTTCATGAATTTCATCCACAGGCAGTAGACACAAATGCAAAAATATCCCCTTAATAGACAAATTTTGATGAATTTCATCCACAGGCAGTAGACACAAATTCAAAAATATCGCCTTAATTGACAAATTTTCATGAATTTAATCAACAGGCAGTAGAGACAAATGCAAAAATATCCACTTAATTGACAAATTTTGATGAATTTCATCCACAGGCAGAAGACACAAATTCAAAAATATCGCCTTACCTGACAAATTTTGATTAATATTATCCCCAGCCATAGATACTTATTCAAAAATATCCTCTTTATTGACAAATTTTGATGAATTTCACCCACAGGCAGTAGACACAAATTCAAAAATATCCCATTAATTGACAAATTTTGATGAATTTCATCCACAGGCAGTAGACACGAATTCAAAAATATCGACTTAATTGAACTATTTTCTTGAATTTCATCCACAGACAGCAGACACGAATTAAAAAAAATCCCCTTAATTGACCAGTTTTCATTAATTTCATCCACAGGCAGTAAACACGAATTCAAAAATATCTCCTTAATTGACAGATTTTGATGAATTTCATCCACAGGCAGTAGACACAAATTCAAAAATATGTCCTTAATTTACAAATTTTTTATTAATTCCATCCACAAGCAGCAGACACAAATTCAAAAATATCCCCTTAATTGACAAATTGTGATGAATGTCATACACAGGCAGTAAACACAAATTAAAAAATATCGCCTTAATTGACAAATTTTGATGAATTTCATCAACAGGCAGTAGACACAAATTCAAAAATATCGCCTTAAATGAAAAATTTTGATGTATTTCATCCACAGGACGTAGACACAAATTCAAAAATATCCCTTTTATTGACAAATTTTCATGAATTTCATCCACAGGCAGTAGAAACAAATTCACAAATATCCACTTAATTGACAAATTTTCATGAATTTCATCCACAGGCAGTAGACACAAATGCAAAAATATCCCCTTAATAGACAAATTTTGATGAATTTCATCCACAGGCAGTAGACACAAATTCAAAAATATCGCCTTAATTGACAAATTTTCATGAATTTAATCAACAGGCAGTAGAGACAAATGCAAAAATATCCACTTAATTGACAAATTTTGATGAATTTCATCCACAGGCAGAAGACACAAATTCAAAAATATCGCCTTACCTGACAAATTTTGATTAATATTATCCCCAGCCATAGATACTTATTCAAAAATATCCTCTTTATTGACAAATTTTGATGAATTTCACCCACAGGCAGTAGACACAAATTCAAAAATATCCCATTAATTGACAAATTTTGATGAATTTCATCCACAGGCAGTAGACACGAATTCAAAAATATCGACTTAATTGAACTATTTTCTTGAATTTCATCCACAGACAGCAGACACGAATTAAAAAAAATCCCCTTAATTGACCAGTTTTCATTAATTTCATCCACAGGCAGTAAACACGAATTCAAAAATATCTCCTTAATTGACAGATTTTGATGAATTTCATCCACAGGCAGTAGACACAAATTCAAAAATATGTCCTTAATTTACAAATTTTTTATTAATTCCATCCACAAGCAGCAGACACAAATTCAAAAATATCCCCTTAATTGACAAATTGTGATGAATGTCATACACAGGCAGTAAACACAAATTAAAAAATATCGCCTTAATTGACAAATTTTGATGAATTTCATCAACAGGCAGTAGACACAAATTCAAAAATATCCCCTTTGACAAATTTTCATAGATTTCTTCCACAGGCAGTAGACAGAAATTCAAAAATATCCCCTTTATGGGCAAATTTTGATAAATTTCATCCACAGGTAGTTTAAAAAAATTCAAAAATATCCCTTTAATTTACAAATTTTGATGAATTTCATCCACAGGCAGTAGACACAAATTCAAAAATATGTCCTTAATTTACAAATTTTGATGAATTTCTTCCACAGGCAGTAGACACAAATTCAAAAATATCCCCTTACCTGACAAATTTTGATTAATATTATCGACAGCTATAGACACTTATTTAAAAATATCGCCTTTATTGACAAATTTTTATGAATTTCATCCACAAGCAGTAGACACAAATGCAACAATATCCCCTTAATTGACAAATTTTGATTAATTTCTTCCACAAGCAGTAGACACAAATTTAAAAATATCCGCTTATAATTGACAAATTTTGATGAATTTCATCCACAAGCAGTAGACACAAATTCAACAATATCCCCTTAATTGACAAATTTTAATGAATTTCATCCACAGGCACTTAGACACAAATTCAAAAATATCCCTTTAATTCACCAATTTTTATGAATTTCATCCACAGGCAGTAGACACAAATTCGAAAATATCTGCTTAATTGACAAGTTTTCATAGAATTCATCCACAGGTAGTAGACACAAATTCAAAAATATCCCCTTAATTGACAAATTTTGATAAATTTCATCCACAGGTAGTTTAAAAAAATTCAAAAATATCCCTTTAATTTACAAATTTTGATGAATTTCATCAACAGGAAGTAGACAAACATTAAAAAATATCCCCTTTATTTACAACTATTGATGAATTTCATCAACAGGAAGTAGACAAAAATTCAAAAATATCCCCTTAATTGACAAATTTTGATGAATTTCATCCACAGGCAGTAGACACAAATTCAAAAATATCCCCTTAATTGACAAATTTTAATGAATTTCATCCACAGGCAGTAGACACAAATTCAAAAATATCCCCTTAATTGACAAATTTTAATGAATTTCATCTACAGGCAGTAGACACTAATTCAAAAATATCGCCTTAATTGACCAATTTTTGATGAATTTCATCCACAGGCGGTAGACACAAATTCAAAAATATCCCCTTTGACAAATTTTCATAGATTTCTTCCACAGGCAGTAGACAGAAATTCAAAAATATGCCCTTTATGGACAAATTTTGATGAATTTCATCAACAGGCAGAAGACACAAATTCAAAAATATCGCCTAAAGTCAGAAATTTCGATGAAGTTCATCCACATGCAGAAGACACAAATTCAAAAATATCCCCTTAATTGACAAATTTTTATGAATTTCATCCACAGGCAAAAGACACAAATTCAAAAATATCGCCTTAATTGACAAATTTTGATGAATTTCATCCACAGGCAGTAGACACAAATTCAAAAATATCCCCTTTGACAATTTTTGATGAATTTCATCCACAGGCAGTAGACAGAAATTCAAAAATATCCCCTTTATGGACAAATTTTGATGAATTTCATCCACAGGCAGTAGACACAAATTCAAAAATATCGCCTTAAATGAAAAATTTTGATGAATTTCATCCACAGGCAGTAAACACAAATTCAAAAATATGTCCTTAATTTACAAATTTTGATGAATTTCTTCCACAGGCACTAGACATGAATTCAAAAATATCCCCTTACCTGACAAATTTTGATTAATATTATCCCCAGCCATAGACACCTATTCAAAAATATCCCCTTTATTGACAAATTTTGATGAATTTCATCCACAGGCAGTAGACACAAATTCAAAAATATCGCCTTAATTGACAAATTTTGATGTATTTCATCCACAAGCAGTAGACACAAATTCTAAAATATCCACTTAATTTACAAATTTTCATGAATTTCATCTTCAGGCAGTAGATACAAATTTAACAATATCCCCTTAATTTACAAATTTTAATGAATTTCATCCACAGGCAGTAGACATAAATCTAAAAATATCCCCTTAATTGACAAATTTTGATGAATTTCATCCACAGGCATGAGACACAAATTCAAAAATATCTGCTGGATTGACAAATATTCATGAATTTCATTCACAGAAAGTAAACACAAATTAAAAAATATCCCTATAATTTACAAACTTTAATGAATTTCATCCACAGGCAGTAGAAACAAATTCAAAAATATACCCTTAATTGACAAATTTTCATGAATTTCATCCACAGGCAGGAGACACAAATTCAAAAATATCCCCTTAATTCACCAATTTTTATGAAATTCATTCACAGGCAGTAAACACAAATTCAAAAATATCCGCTTAATTGACAAATTTTCATAGATTTCATCCACAGACAGTAGACACAAATTCAAAAATATCCCCTTAGTTGACACATTTTTATGAATTTAATCCACAGGCAGTAGATACAAATTCAAAAATATCGCCTTAATTGAACAATTTTCATGAATTTCCTCCACAGACAGCAAACACGAATTTAAAAAAATCCCCTTAATTGACCAGTTGTCATTAATTTCATCCACCGGCAGTAGACATAAATTCAACAATATCCCCTTAATTGACAAATTTTAATGAATTTCATCCACAGGCAGTAGACACAAATTCAAAAATATCCCCTTAATTGACAAATTTTGATGAATTTCATCCACAGGCGGTAGACACAAATTCAAAAATATCCCCTTAATTGACAAATTTTGATGAATTTCATCCACAGGCGGTAGACACAAATTCAAAAATATCCCCTTAATTGACAAATTTTGATGAATTTCATCCACAGGCGGTAGACACAAATTCAAAAATATCCCCTTAATTGACAAATTTTGATGAATTTCATCCACAGGCGGTAGACACAAATTCAAAAATATCCCCTTAATTGACAAATTTTGATGAATTTCATCCACAGGCGGTAGACACAAATTCAAAAATATCCCCTTAATTGACAAATTTTGATGAATTTCATCCACAGGCGGTAGACACAAATTCAAAAATATCCCCTTAATTGACAAATTTTGATGAATTTCATCCACAGGCGGTAGACACAAATTCAAAAATATCCCCTTAATTGACAAATTTACATGAATTTCATCCACAGGATGTTGACACAAATTCAAAAATATCCCCTTAATTGACAAATTTTTAAGAATTTTATCAACAGCCATAGACACTTATTCAAAAATATCCCCTTAATTTACAAAGTGTGATGAATTTCCACCACAGGCAGTAGACACAAATTCAAAAATATCCCCTTAATTGACAATTTTTTATGAATTTAATCCACAGACAGTAGACAAAAATTTAAAAATATCCCCTTAATTGACAAATTTTTAAGAATTTTATCCACAGCCATAGACACTTATTCAAAAATATCCCCTTGATTAACAAATTTTGATGAATTTCATCCACAGGCAGCAGACACAAATTCAAAAATATCTGCTGAATTGACAAATTTTGATGAATTTCATCCACAGACAGTAGACACAAATGTAAAAATATCCCCTTAATTGACAAATTTTCATGAAGTTCATCCACAGACAGTAGACACAAATGTAAAAATATCCCCTTAATTGACAAATTTTCATGAAGTTCATCCACAGGCAGTAGATAAAAATTAAAAATATCCCCTTAATTGAAATATTTTGATGAATTTGATCCACAAGCAGTAGATACAAATTAAAAAATATCCCCTTAATTGACAAATGTTCATTAATATTATCTATATCCAGTTGACACAAATTCAAAAATTTCCCTCAAATTTAACATTTTAATGAATTTGATCCATAGGCAGTAGACACAAATTCAAAAATATCTCCCAGTTTTCGCATTTTCATGAATTTGATCCATAGGCAGTAGACACAAATTCAAAAATATCTCCTTAATTGACAAATTTTCATGAATTTAATTTACAGACAGTAGACACAAATGCAAAAACATCCCCTTAATTTACAAATTTTCATGAATTTGATCCACAGGCAGTAGACACAAATTCAAAAATATACCCCAAATTTCACATTTTCACGAATTTGATCTATAAGCAGTTGACACAAATTAAAAAATATCCCCCAAATTTCACATTTTCTATGAACATGATCCATAGGCAGGTGACACAAATTCCGTGAATTTCACAGTTTCTTAAGATCAGTTAATCTTTTATCTCCAATTTCGTAAGTTGCTGAGCTGTGGATGGAAGTCAAATGTTACTTCGGCTTTTGAATTTCATCCAGTTACCACTGGTTGCCTTATTCATCTGCTCTGACGAGTGTAATTAAGACGAAACATATATGTATGTAGCTAAATAAATAAAATATTTATTATATTTATATATATATATAGGGTGACACAAAAGTTACGCATTTGTTGTAACCAGTAACAACTTTCACATTTAATCAAATTTTCTCATTATTTTTCAAAATATTACCGATATTACATTTATAATTTATCATGGAAAAATATAGCACTTAACAACGAACAAAAATCATTGAACTTTACTTACAAATTTATGGCGCTCTTAAGGGGATTGTTTGGCGAGCGCTTATTTAGCAGATTTTCTGATTTTAACTGCCCTTCACGTTCACCGGATTTAGCAGCCCCTGACCTTGTCCTTTGTGGTTATCTTAAGGAAAGGGTATATGTGGACAAGCCTACAACGATTCAAGAGCTTAAAAACAATATCAGACATGAAATCGAAGAATTAGAGCTAGTTATTCTAAGGAGTGTAATGGAAAATACCCTAACTAGAGCCTGTCTTTGTGAGGCCGAAAATGGTGGCCATTTAAAGGATATTATTTTTGAAAACTACTGCAACAAAATTACCAAGTAAATGTATTATTTATCAGAAAAGCCTAGTAAATTACTTTAAATATTGTAGTTTCCATCACCTAAACAAACCAATGCGCGACTTTTGCACCAGCCTTTATATATATATATATATATATATATATATATATATATATATATATATATATATATATATATATATATATTTTATATATATATATATATACATTTAAACAATTAAGTCGACTACAACGCTAAGAGATGTATATGATTGATCGCATGGTGTGTGTGTGTGTGTTTGTATGTATGTATGTATGTGTGTGTGTGTGTGTGTGTGTGTGTGTGTGTATGTATCGAGCAGTAAGAGAGAAAGAAAAGGAGAAAGAAAAAAGGTATTTGTGAATGGGTGTATGTATATATGTATGTATGCTTACGCGCATAGGCACGTGTCGGTGTATGTGTGTGTGTGTGTGTGTGTGTGTATCAATGTACATGTACACGTCCCATTACGTGTGTGTGGACGCGTATGTGCGTGTGCTCATTTATACACATATTTAATTTATGATTTTTCTACTCTTTCCCCCTCATTGCCTGGGAAAACCTCCCACCGTACACACGCAAACCCCAAACACCGATGAAGACTGAAGGATCAGTCGAAAATTTTGTTCTCCATACCATCAACAAGAAAAAACTATTTTTCTTTACAGAACAATTTATATTTCTACACGTCACAAAATAAATAAATAGAAAAATAAATAATAAAAAGTTATAACACAATATAAACTTTTTTTCATTTTATTTTTTTATATACATACTTATATATATATATATATATATATATATATATATATATATATATATATATATAAGGTGTGTGTCAGATTATATTAAAAAGAAATATAAATAAAGTGCTTGATCACAGAATAGTGAGAGCTAATATAATTTATTTTAAATTTATATGTTACATATTTAAATTTTCAAAGATAAACTTTTTTCATCAGGGGATAGGGAGAAGCCGACAATGTAATTGTAAATATTATTGGCAACATTTAACTCTGAAAATTTTACATCAAATAAAAACAAAATAAAGGCCAAAAGGTAAAGAGTCTTATGTTGAGATGAGAGCGTAAAATCAGGGTGGACGATGTCCAAAAACACGTCAAAATAAAAAATAAAAACAACTGTTATTTTGGAAATGAATGTTTGAAAAAGAACAATACTCAAGTTGTTTAGGAATCTAAATGTTTTTGTTAAGAGGGTGGTAGTCCGACGGCAATTGGTAGCGTCCAGTTTAATGTTCTAATAAATATTGTATCTTTACAATTTGTTATTCTCATCTTTCATGTCTAATATATATATATATATATATATATATATATATATATATATATATATATATATATATATTTATATATATATATATATATGAGAAAGGAAGGATGAAGGTAATCCGACGTTCGGAAATAAAAAAGGAAAAACCAAAAAGGATGTTTGTTTTTATATATTCATCGACGGCTACTACTTCTTCCCATCAACTCATCATGTAAACCCAATATTTGCACGTACTTGCATGACATTTTTCTTAAAATTATCATCCTGAGGAAGTCTATAAAATAAAGACGAAACGTTGATGAATACATAAAAAAAAAAACATCCTGTTTGGTTTTTCCTTTTTCATTTCCCATACATAAAAAAGAAGAAGAAGTTGGCTTATGAACGCCGGTTGTAGGCCTTGTGAGTTAAAAAAGAAGAAGAAAGAGAAAAATCGGCAGTTAAGCTTATGAACGCTGTAAGTTGACAAGGAGGATTAATATTTATTTGAAATTGATGTCTAGGAATTGAACAACAAAGGAGGAGGAGGAGGAGGAGGAGGAGGAGGGGGAGAAAAGAGGGGTAAAAGTATATATATGTATATATATATATATATAATTTAAAACTTTTTAATGGATTCGTGTACACACTTTAAAATGCAGCAACATTTTTGTAAGTAACGGATAAATTTTATTAGACAGACGAACAACACAGGTAAGAAGGACTTTTTTTTCTTTTTTTTTAATAACTAATATAAGTTAGCAAAACATTTATACGGAACAAAACTTAGGTTTAGTATATGGAACGTTTATGTTTTTGTCTTTTAAGGGAAGTGGGTTCTGATCAACTCTGCTGGGAAGCCATGAAATTAAATACTGTCTTGTTTTTAAATTCCCAAAACAGTTTTTCATGGTAAACAACTGATGATCCCTTAAATAATGTTAGAAGCAAACTAATATAATAACTGAAAAAGTTAAATTGACTTACATGAGTGATTTTCCACTGAACGACTTGGGACTTAAGGTTTTTTTGGTTTTTTTTTTAAAAATATAGTTTTTATGGTTGAGAAACTTCCAAGACATATATATATATATATATATATATATATATATATATATATATATATATATATATATGAGAAAGGAAGGATGAAGGTAATCCGACGTGATGGGAAATGAAAGAGGAAAAACCAAAGAGGATGTTTCTTTTATATATTCATCAACGTTTCGTCTTTATTTTTAAGACTTCTTCAGGATGATAATATTATGAAAAATGTCTTGCAAGTAGGTGCAAATATTGGGTTTACATAATGACTACTACTTTTTTCTCATCAACCCATCATCCCGCGAGCCAAATCAAACAGTTTTAGTTTCGCCTTCCATTCGGCGAATAAGGGTCCTGTTTGATTTGGCTCGCGGGAGAGCGGATACTTTCAAAATTTGATTAGTTTATGTGTTTTTCTCCGAGTAAAATCCCGAATCTTTCCTTTCTGATCTTTTCTACCATTCAATTTTGCTGATGCAGAGGATAAAAAAAATGATGCGGACGATAAAAAAAATGATGCGGAGGATAAAAAAAATGATGCGGAGGATTACAAAAAAAACATTAAAAAAAAAACATGGCAATTATAGCCCGAATTACACTTTGGCTGAGATCAAAGTGTAGTATCTGTTCTGATGGATACTGCACGCCTGTCCTGTGCAGTTCTAGGAGGTCCACCCTCCCAGGCTTTGCCTCCCCTCTTTGGGGAGGAGCAAGTTTATTGCTTACTGTCTGAGGCGCCCCTACCGGGGAATGCCGACGGAGCTGCGCAGGCAATTTTTAAATGGCCAGAGTGCTCACCTCTCGAGCGCTGGCTTTTCAAACCCCACTTTCTCGACCCGAGCTTGGGTCACTTGTGGGAGTAAGATAAAACTGGCCTTGTGCCTAACTCCTGAGGAGGAATAAATAAAACACTCAATATTCATTATCAATTTTCTTTTCTTTTTTTTTAACATGGAATTATGGTCCCTTTTACATCTTTTCAAATAACATGTACGTTTCCTATCTTTTTTTATTTCTAATCATTCATCGCATTTTTGTACAATTTGCACTGAGGAAGGCCACACCAAAAAATAAATAAATGCATTTTACAAATATCTTGATGTTAGCCGAAACAATTGTCTGTGAAATAAAAATAATAGGTTGGAAAAAATGATGTGAATCTGTCCTCTACGATAATGATGTGGTATTGAACTACATAAAAATACTATATATATATATATATATATATATATATGGGAAATGAAAAAGGAAAAACCAAAAAGGATGTATTTTTTATGTGTTCATCAACGTTTCGCCATTATTTGATGGGTTGATGGGAAGAAATAGTAGCCCCTACTGGAAGCAGTAGGAACGGCGTCCAGTAGGGGCTACTATTTCTTCCCATCATGTACACCCAATATATTCACGTACTTGCATGACATTTTTCACAATATTATCATCCTGAAGAAGTATTACAAATAAAGACAAAACGTTGATGAATTTATAAAAAAAACATCCTTTTTGGTTTTTCTTTTTACATTTCCCATATATGTATATATGTATGTATTTGTACTTGATGGTGTTTTCTGCCATATTTACCTGGAATATTGCCCAACACTTTTAAACCCATATTGATAGATTTTTTTTTTTTGATGAAGTGGATAGATCGATAAAAAGATAGATTGTAGACGTTGATTTTATCTCTCATGTCAATGTTCACCTTTATTATAGGGTTATTCGTTTCATTTCTTGGAACTTATACTTTTCCATTTAGTTTTTCTAGTGGTAGTGGGAGTGGCAGTAGTAGTGGCAGTAGTAGTAGTAGTACTAGTAGACTTTCTACTTCACTCATGTCAAAGAGCTTCATTCCAATATTTGAATGTAAATACCAAACAATAGTTTAACCCTTTCCTTTACTGTACCAAAAACCAAAACGGAAGTTCCATGAACAAAGTTTGTGTCATAGTGATCTTTTTTTTTAATATAATATTTCACCCCAAACAAGGCAAGCTGCCACTGTAGACGTAAGGGGCTACTGAAAATTACGGTGTAAGTTTGTTTTTTTTTGGGGGGGGGGGGCGCATCCTAAGTTGGGAGCTGTTCAGCGAAAGGTCTGCTTATATTGGTTTACATTTTCTGCATGTCGGTGCAGTCGGGGAAACAGGGAGCAGGGAGGGTGTTCCAGAGGCTGGCAGCTCGAGAGAAAGACGCTAGTGGAGTAGAAGGTTATCCAGCATTTGGGGGACCTCAACAGTGAATGGATTGGATTTAGCTGAGTGTCAGGTTGGTCGAGTGTATTTATGTCGAGGGAGCGCTAGAACAGCTTCAAGTTCATCGGAGCACAATCCTGTGTATTTACTTCGTTTTTCCGTGTCTTTGATCTTCACTCTATGGACTGCTGGAACGGTGAAGTCTACAATTTTACAAGATTTTTCATTCTTGTCGATTATTATAACATCCGGTCTCCTTGCTTGTATGAGTTTATCTGTTTGTATATCCATATCCCAGATGATTTTGCGTTTTTCGTTTTCCAGTACTGTTTCTGGTTTATGTTTGTACCATTTGTCTGCGTATTCGAAATTCAATTGTTTGCACAGTTCCCGGTGTACTGCTTTCCCTACACAGTCATGTCTGTTCTTGTATTCTTTTTGGGCAAGTTTGCTACATTTACTTATTATATGATTTATTGTTTCGTCACTTTGTCCACACAGTCTGCATTTATTGTTTTCCTGGGTTTTATCTATTTTAGCTTTAATGTAGTTTGTCCTAATTGCATTGTTCTGTGCAGCCATCAGTAAAGATTCCGTTTCTCTGTTCAAGTGTCCTTTTCTTAGTCATGCCCAGCTATTTGTGTTGGTTTCTTCTCTTGTGAGTCTTATGAATCACCTTTACTTCTTTACATTTCAATAGTCTAAATAGTTCCTATTTTAGAAAAATTAAGTCGGGTTTAAATGTTATCAGTTTGTATGCGCATGTCCCAAATAAGTTTGACATTGTCGTTCTCCTGTACCACTTCTGGCTTATGCTCATACCACTTCTCATTGTGGTCCAATTCATAAAGTTTGCATATATTCCAGTATATTTATTATTATTATTTTTATTATTATTATTATTATTATTGTTATTATTTTTATTATATTATTATTATTTTTATTACTATTATTATCATTATTAATTATGCTATTTTCATTTTTATTATTTTAATAATTATTTTTTGTAATTATTGTTCTTTTTTATTATTTTTATTATTATTATTATCAGTATTATTTTTATTTTTATTTTTATTATTATTTTTATTATTGTTATTATTATTATTATTATTGTTATTATTATTATTATTTTTTTAATTATTATTTTATTATTATTATTATTATTATTGTTATTTTTTATTATTTTAATTATTATTATTAGTATTATTTGTGTTATTTTATTTTCTTCTTATTATTTTATTATATATATTATGATTATTTTTATTATTATTATAATTATTATTATCATTTTAATTATCATTATTATTACTCTTATAATCATAATATTTTTATTACTATTATTTTTATTTTTATTATTATTATCATTATTATTATTATTTTTAAGATTTTAATTATTATCATTATTATTATTATTATTATTTATTAATATTATTATTGTTATTATTATTATTATTTTTATTATTATTATTATCATTATTAATAATAATATTTTGATCTTTATTATTTTAATTATTATTTTTTTGTAATTATTATTATTTTTATTATTATTATTATTATTATTATTATTATTATTATTTCATAGTAGCCTCGACTTTTGCATGTTTTTATTTGAATTTTTCTTTTTTGAACATCAAGTCAATTCCCTTGACCTTAGACATTCGAGCTGTTCTTTTAACACATTCGCTGTTCTTAACAGGCAAGCCTTTTGCAGAATTGGAAAATAAATTGTCTCGTCAATCTGTTTAAGCCATTTATGGTTGATTTTCGTTATGGTTCAAATTACAACGAGAATCACCTTTACTTCTTTACATTTCAATCGTCTACATAATTCCCATTTTAGTTTTTGGTATTTATTCATTGTTTCCTGTTCTTCCTCCTGCAGTCTGGTATGTATTAATGATTAAGCAAGTTCTCTTGTTTTGGTTTAGAAAGATTAAGTCGGGTTTTCAATGTTCAAGAACCTTGTCAGTTTGTATGCGCATGTCTCAAAGAAGTTTGACATTGTCGTTCTCCTGTACCACTTCTGGCTTATGCTCATACCACTTCTCAGTGTGGTCTAATTCGTATAGTTTGCATATATTCCAGTATAGTACCTGAGCGACTTTTATTATTATTACTAGTAGTAGTAGTAGTAGTAGTAGTAGTGGTGGTGGTGGTATTAGTCTCAACTTTTGGATGTTTTTAGTTGTGGTTTTGTGTTTTGTTTTTTTGAACATCAAGTCAGTTCCCTTGACCTTAGACATTCAAGCTGTTCCTTCAACACTTTCGCCGTTCCTAATAGTCAAGCCTTTTGCAGAATTGGAAAATCAATTGTCTCGTCAATCTGTTTAACCCGTTTATGGTGGTCTTTCGTTATGGTTCCAAGCGTTCCAATTACAACGGGAATCACTTTTACTTCTTTACATTTTCATAGTCTAACTGATTCCCATTTTAGATCTTGATATTTCTTTTTTCGTGTTCTTTCTCCTGCACTCTGATATCGAAGGGGCAGGCTATATAAATGATTAAGCAAGTTCTCTTGTTTTTGTTTAGAAAGATTAAGTTGGGTTTTAAATGTTCAAAAACCTAATCAATTTGTATGCGCATGTCCCAAAGAAGTTTGTTGTTCTCCTGTACCACTTCTGGCGTATGCTCATACCACTTCTCGTTGTGGACCAACTCAGTTTGCATATATTCCAGTATAGTACCTGAGCGACTTTTATTATTATTATTATTAGTAGTAGTAGTATTAGTAGTAGTGGTGGTGGTGGTGGTGGTGGTGGTTGTGGTGGTGGTGGTGGTGGTGGTTGTGGTGGTTGTGGTGGTTGTGGTGGTGGTGGTGGTGGTGGTTGTGGTGGTTGTGGTGGTTGTGGTGGTGGTGGTGGTGGTGGTTGTGGTGGTGGTTGTGGTGGTTGTGGTGGTTGTGGTGGTGGTGGTGGTTGTGGTGGTTGTGATGGTTGTGGTGGTGGTGGTGGTGGTGGTTGTGGTGGTTGTGGTGGTGGTGGTGGTTGTGGTGGTTGTGGTGGTGGTGGTGGTTGTGGTGGTTGTGGTGGTTGTGGTGGTGGTGGTGGTGGTGGTTGTGGTGGTTATGGTGGTTGTGGTGGTGGTGGTGGTTGTGGTGGTTGTGGTGGTGGTGGTGGTTGTGGTGATGGTGGTGGTTGTGGTGATGGTGGTGGTGGTTGTGGTGGTTGTGGTGGTGGTGGTGGTGGTGGTGGTTGTGGTGGTTGTGGTGGTGGTGGTGGTGGTAGTTGTGGTGGTTGTGGTGGTGGTGGTGGTTGTGGTGGTTGTGGTGGTTGTGGTGGTGGTGGTGGTGGTGATGGTTGTGGTGGTGGTGGTGGTGGTGGTGGTGATAAAAACGTTAACGTTCGTTGGACAACATCATTGGGGTAGGAAAAACCAATCATCGATTGTACACACATACGTCGAATCAAATAAAGTTTAATGGAAGTCCCCATGGACCCTACTATTTGCCATCACCCCCAAGGGAGGAGGTGATGCTAGGGATGATGTACCCATGACTACAGAACAGATCCTACACTACCCACTGACCGTTGAATAGAGCATTGAAAGATAGTACAGCAGTACACTATCAATAGACGTAATAGTATAGTTTCGGCTTCAGACACACAAATACCACATCTTCATTAGTAAGCTATGTATTAATACGCTAGCGTCGACCTACCCGTGTCACGCTCTGACAACCCTTTTTAAGAAGATGGGATCGCCCGATCGCCTGAGATTTTTTTGATTTTTTTTAACGGTGAGTTAAATATACATCGAAAGGAGGGGGAGGGGGAGGGGAAGACAGAGTTAGTATTTACTTTTGAAACGGGGAAAAAGGAAGGGGGGATTGGAGGTGAAGGGGAGGCGAGAGTGAGGGGAGGGTTAGGGTGAGCGGGAAGATAGTGGGGCGAGTGAGAGGGGGGAAGCTGGAAGACAGTGAGGCGAGTGAGAGGCGGGTTGGCGGGTATCAGAGTGAGATGGCGACCGCGAAAGACACACCTTTTGCCTCGGGAAACCAGGTAATATAAATGAATATATATATATATATATATATATATATATATATATTCATATATACTTCCATCCCGTCACGCAAAAGTTAGCGAATAAAATGTGTGCATATTTCTAGCCACAGGAATATTATTAACAGTAAATTATACAGATTGATGTAGAAGACGGGGTCCCGCTAGTAGATTATTATTATTAGTAGTAGTAGTAGTAGTAGTAGTAGTAGTAGTAGCAAGTGGTAGTAGTAAGTGGTAGCAGTAAGTGGTAGTAGTAGTAAGTGGTAGTAGTAGTAAGTGGTAGTAGTAAGTGGTAGCAGTAAGTGGTAGTAGTAGTAGTAGTAGTAGTAGTAGCAAGTGGTAGTAGTAAGTGGTAGCAGTAAGTGGTAGTAGTAGTAAGTGGTAGTAGTAGTAAGTGGTAGCAGTAAGTGGTAGTAGTAGTAAGTGGTAGTAGTAGTAAGTGGTAGTAGTAAGTGATACTAGTAGTAAGGGGTAGTAAGTGGTAGTAGTAGTAGTAGTAAGTGGTAGTAGTAAGTAGTAGTAGTGGTAGTAGTAGTGGTAGTAGTAAGTAGTAGTAGTAGTGATAGTAGTAAGTGGTAGTAGTAAGTGGTAGTAGTAAGTAGTAGTAGTAGTAAGTGGTAGTAGTAAGTGGTAGTAGTGGTAGTAGTAAGTAGTAGTAGTAGTAGTAGTAGTATTAAGTGGTAGTAGTAGTAGTAAGTGGTAGTAGTAGTAGTAAGTGGTAGTAGTAAGTGGTAGTAGTAGTAGTAGTAAGTGGTAGTAGTAGTAGTAGTAAGTGGTAGTAAGTAGTAGTAAGTAGTAGTAGTGGTAGTAGTAGCAGTGGTAGTAAGTAGTAGTAGTATTAGTAGTAAGTGGTAGTAGTAATAGTAGTAAGTGGTAGTAGTAGTAGTAGTAAGTGGTAGTAGTAGTAGTAAGTGGTAGTAAGTGGTAGTAGTAGTAGTAGTAGTAGTAGTGGTAGTAAGTGGTGGTGGTGGTGGTGGTGGTGGTTGTAGTATTGTTGAGCGTGGTGGTGGTCATAGTTTAACGTTTGTTCGGCGATGGCATTCGACCCAGACGCCACGCTTCTACACAGAAAGATCGATTCAAGAAAAAGCTGAACGGAAATCTCCACGGACTCTCCCGTTCCCGAAAAGAAAGTGGAAAACAAAATGGAAACTTTGGCAAACATTTCGTTCACAGCAACAATAATGAGTTTCTACCCTTTTTTTGCTTCCCTTCATTTAATTATCCTTTCGGTATTTTATGATTTTTTGTTTTTATTTAGTTCATTTCTATTTTATTTTATTTTATTTCAAAAAAAAAATAACTGTCTTAGTTTTATTTCCGCCATTTTTTTTTTCATCGTGTGCGTGTTCTTTTTATCTACAAAACGGAAATGGAAAACCAGTTTTTATATTTTTTTTCTTCTTTCTTTTTAAGTAAAAAAAAATATATTTATCGGCTATTTCTTTTACTTTTATCCGTTTCTGTTTTCTTTTTGTTTTTTTTTTCAAATCGAAGTTTGAACTTTGTTCATTTATTTTTAGTTCAGAGAAGTTCATTAGTCATTAACGGCTGGTTGGCTGAAATTTTAAATTATGCCGTTGTAAATTTCGTTTCGTATTTTTAGTTTCAGTTTTGTTTTTTTTTCTCTTCCGAGTTTTTAATTCAAAAAACGAACACCTGTCCAACGAGGTAGACCATGAAGAGAAATAAAGAGGTTGTGTGCCAATGGTTTGGTCTTAAATTAAAAACACCCTTCACAAGCACCCCACACACATATATAAATAACATGAACTTAAAATCAATATTTTCTCAAAAGTGCTCATTAAAGTATATATATATATATATATATATATATATATATATATATATATATATATATATATATATATATATATATATATATATATATATATACAAGTATCATTAAAAATAACAGACATATATATATATATAGTAAGCAATGAAAATATATATGGCAATCAAGCTACACAGAGGCTCCCGTGTTTCATCCCCGGGGGAATTGCTTACTACCTAGCTCTACTTACGTATCGAGCACTGTTGAAGTAAATACTGAAAACTGACACATAAAAAAATTATATCTCCTTATAATATTTTATGTGGATACATGAAGTACTAATATATATATATATATATATATATATATATATATATATAAATAACGAACACTTCCACTGTCTGGATGTTTGTCTGTTCGTCAGCGAATATTTTTCTAAACCTAAGAAACTTATTTTACATAAATAAATAAACAATAAACAATAAACAACTTTGACGCCTAAGAATTGAAACCGCGAACCCGAGGCCTGCAGTCTTAGTTGTTACTGACTGAGCTAAC
>OY744549.1:46340510-46343010 GCA_963556195.1 Sepiola atlantica
CTTAAGGAAAAATTAATTTAATAAATTGCTTTTTTGTGGAATATACCTTGCATTGAGCAACTGAATTGAAAAAAGATCTGCCTCTGTCGCTTTTCTAAGTCCTTTTCATTCTTCTATCCATATATATATATGTATATATATATATATATATATATATATATATATAATTAATTAATTCAGTTCAAATATTCAAAAAATGAACAAAACCAATATTTTTCAAAGAGTATTGCTCTTGATAAGAAGCCGGCAGGGCTTTGAAACAATTGTCGGGCGCTCAAACTATGTTTATTTTAATATATATATATATATATATATATATATAGTCATCCACATACAGACTGTTTCGCTGTTTCACAGCTCATCAGTGCGGCTAGACCAGTTAGTGTCTCAAGCCGGGATCGAAACGCCACCGTCGAGCTGACAGTCGGCGATGCTAACCCCTACGCCACCATGCGACACTGACTGAATGTAAGAGATATCTCAATGAAACGAAATGTAAACATTGCAAATGACCGGAGCTCGAAATTAGTTTTACCTAATGAGCATTGCCTTAAAGCTAATGGCCGTTGACGATACCCTTACAAAAATAAGCTCTACCCGGGGGAGCTTTTTATAGTCATCCACATACAGACTGTTTCGCTGTTTCACAGCTCATCAGTGCGGCTATATATATATATATATATATATATATATATATATATATATATATATATATATATATATATATATATAATTATTAATGATAATATGTATTAGCATATACTATCAGTGCCCATTTACTTTGCAGTCTCCTTAAAAGATTCAGCTCGATGATTGTCAATTAGTGACAACAGGGCAAATTCAAGTCAGTTCATATTATATCCAATAACCATGGTTTTATTTTATTATTTTTATTCTTTCACATTTCCAAAAAACATAAAATTTCTGTGAGATATATATATATATATATATATATATATATATATATATATATATATATATATATATATATATGTAAGATAGATAGAGATAGATAAAGATAGATAGAGATAGATAGAGATAGAGAGAGAGAAAGGGGATTAAAACATCTGAGCGAATAATTTATGAAAATGAAATGTCGTGGACAAAATGTATGAAAAATGACAAACGGAAAACAAGTTAAAGTGCAGGAGAAAAATCAAAAACAAGAGATTTGACCGGTTTCGTTCTGTTGGCGAACGTCTTCAGAAATGAAGAATTGGAAATAATTTTATTTTGAGGGCACACACATGGGATGAGCGAATATGAGGTGATATCTTTGAAAAATGCGACGTCGTCCCGGTTGCAGACTGACACCAAATCTTCATTAGAATGCAAATACATGGAAAAAGTTTTGTTTTTTTTCCAAACGCCCAATTATACGACGCGAAAAACTAAATTGGAAAAACAAAGTTGTCATTGACAGTCTTCCTGGGAAAGGTCAATTATATTAAATCACTTTGTCACTAACTGTAATTAGCTCGAACAAACTAGGGGATAGCCCCAACCCCAACTCTCGGCGTCCCCTTTCCGGCATCCATCTTTAAAAAAAAAAAAAGAAGAGCAATAAACGCCATGGCGAATAGCATCATATTAAATAGTCGTTTATTATCGACGGTGACCAGAATAGTGAGAGAGAAAGAAAAGAAATTAAAAAAAAAAGAATTTTACAAAAGGAACAATTCATTTCAAAATGTAATTAAGAAACTGATCGACAACAAATTACATCTGTGGCCACCAACATTATAAGTTTTTCTTAATAAATGTTTTTTTGTTATTTTTGTAGCTGAAAAAAAAAAACAGTATTAGACGTCGACAGATGTTTTTTCTCTCTTTCAAAAATAACTCTTTTTATTGTATTATTTGGTTTATTCAGACTACTGTTCTCATCTTGGATGTTATTATCACAACGTTTTGGCCGATGTAACCTCCGACCTTCTTCTAACTCGTAAATATTTATGTAGTACTTTGAAATCTGGTACTTATATCGATCTTGACCCAGTTTTCGCGAGTTTCCTGTCGGAAGCGTTCGGCTGTCCTACGCAAACGCCCGAGTGTTGACGAGCCGATTTGTACCAGACGACAATTTTGATACGGTGCTGCGTCCTGTGATTGTAAGTTATATTTTCAAGAAATTTTCTAAAAGAAACAAAAAACCCAAAACAAGCAAAACAGAGCGAAGTTACTGTTATCAAATAAATATTTTTTTGTTATTTTGATACGTTGCTGCGTCCTATAATTTTTAGTTATAGTTGCAAGAAATTTTTTAAACAACAAAACAAATAAAACAAGCAAAACAGAGCGAAATTACTGTTATCAAATAAATATTTTTAACCCTAACCCTAACCCTAAATCCTAACCCTAACCCTAACCCTAACCCTAACCCTAAGCCTAACAACAACAAAAAAACAAAACCAGCAAAACATCATTATCATAGGACGCAGCGCCATATCAAAATTGTCGTCTGGTACAAATCTTGACCCTCCAACCCCCAGAAGACAGT
>OY744549.1:46348010-46378010 GCA_963556195.1 Sepiola atlantica
AGGGGGGTTAACATAAATTGGGATCTGCGCAGCGAGGTGTCTGTTTACATTAGTTTTAAATTTCTGCATGTCTGTACTGTTGGGGAAACAGGGGGCAGGGAGGGAGTTCCAGGGGCTAGCAGCACGAGGAAAAAAGCTATTTGAGTAGAAGGCTCTCCGACATCTGGGGACCTCCACTGTGAATAAATGAGATTTAGTTGATTGTCGAGTTAGTCTAGTGAATTTACGTCGAGAATGACTAATTATTACCCATTTGGCCAGACAGCAGACCACATGCTTTTTTTAGGATTTAAATCGTACTACAGGATATTGTAGCACCAAGCTAGGACAACAGGTTTCCACTTTAGGATATCTGTCGGTTCAGCCACACTCCTGGGGCCACGATAGCTCTACATTTGGTGCATCAAACCAGAAATCGACCCCGGCTGAATCTTGCTATGGAAAACAAAATTGCAAGGTTCCTTTAATTTGGGGGATTTCTATTTTTAATTTAAAAAAAATAGAATTTTGTCTCATCGATTAGTTTCGTTTATTTCAAATGAATAAGAAATAAATTAATTAGCATATAAACTTACTCCACCCCAAAGAGGGGAGGCAAAGCCTGGGAAGAATCAAGACCACTCCATTGCGATGTTTAGATGTGTGGGGGTTGCTCCTCCCACCGGATGCGACAATGGGTACCACGTGTCCTCTAGAATTTGTTGAATGCCCCAGTGCAACGTTTTCAAGTTCTATAACTAAATTCCGACCATTTCACCCATATAAACTTACTCCACCCCAAAGAGGGGAGGCAAAGCCTGGGAAGAATCAAGACCCGAAGGCCAAGACGATACCGGTCTATAGGGTGCAGTATCCGTCAGAACAGATACTACCTCTTGAATAAACAAATTTAATCCATAGAATCGTTTTCATCCATAGAATATTTCTATCTTTTAAAGGGAGATAACTCTTATGTAGTCTAAAATTATCTCCCTTGTCAAGAGAAATTTTGGAAGACTTAAGAAATCGTCTCGTGTAGTGACTAGGTAGGAAATGAATACGGAAAGTAGGTCAGCTGAAATATTAAACTGCGGTTTAATTGGTGGCAACCGATATCTACTGATTTTACAAAAAAAAAAAGAAAAAGTTAGCCGCAAGATCAAAATTTTATGAGCTAGATTCCAAAAAAAAATCTCCAGATCTAGCGGGAAAACCGCTAAAATGTGAAACACTGGTAAAAAGTGGTCATAACACACCTTTTTTGTACTAATGAGTCACCGCTTATGAAGACCCAAAGGCGACTCGAGGATAATGTTTAATAATTTGTCACGCTGACGATGACACAACACTTTAAGAGGATTGTAGATAATGGGTGAAATAGTCTGAATTTGGTTATTCAAGAGGTTGACCCTTTGGCTGGGATAACAGTGTAGTATCTGTTCCGATGGATACTACACCTCATAGACCGGTATCGTCTTGGCCTTCAGGTTTGTGGGTTTGTCCTGTGCAATTCTAGGAGGTCCACTCTCGCAGGCTTTTTTTTTAATACATTTATTACTACGACTTTGATATAGAATAATAGTCTTTCAAACATAGAATTCATGACGCTGAACACGTCATAAAATACTGGTGTATGTAAAAGAGAAAATGGGTTAAGCTAACTTAACGAATCAAAACGAATTTACTTATTTTAAATCTCATAAAAAAAACAAGGAAATAATTATTTATATAGTTAAATATTTTTAAATGCATTCTTTACTGAGATATTTTTTATTTAATTATATTTTGTTTTCATGATACTAGGAAAATCTATTAAAAATGAAGATCTTGTTTTTATGATCTTTTCATTTCAGTTATTGTATGGACTTACCAGGTAATTGCTATCAATAACTGGAGATGGAACTTTTTGGGGGTGGAGTAAGTTTATCGCTTACTGTGGAATGCTGACGGGGCTACCCAGGCATTTTTGTAGCCCAGAGTGCTCACCTTCTCCGGCGCTGGCTTTTCAAATCCCACTTTCCCGACCTTGTGTCATACTTTACCGCTGTGGGAGGAAGATAAATAACTTAGTTATTCAAGAGGACGGCTCAAAAAGAATTTGTTTACATTGGACTTGAAAACGGGTTGTTCTTGGAAAAAAAATCTGCTCATAGAAGTTCCGTGTATTTTTGGATACACAGAGGAAGAAAGGACAATTATTTACAGTGGTTGTAGTTAGACGAGTTTTTGTTAATGTTATGAATTCTATTCAACCAATAGATGGGACCTTGACAGATACTGCCATTCCAGGTTAGAATGGACCTGAGAGTAATGGTAACTAAGATGGATAAATAAAGACCTGGCCAGAGATAGATTACTTTAGAAGTCAATTTTTTAAAAGCCAACCAAAACATGCCAGCAATTCAGAATAGTTAACAGTCGAGAAATCGTAAAAAAAAAAATGACTGTATAATTTTAGACTGCTGAAACTGTTTTTACGCTTTTTCATTTCAATTTTTTTTAATCTGTTTTTACGAGAAAAAATGGCCGCCTGTAGCTTAACTGGTGGAGGGTTTCATACCTGAAAAAAAATATGCATAATTTTGGTTATTCAAATTACATTTCTCATCTTGAGTGTTATCATCACAACGTTTCGGCCGCTGTAACCTGAACATTACTATGTTGTAGTCAGATGGGAAGTAGCTGCATGGTATTGTGTTCTGCAGACGGGCAGTTCTTGGAAAGAAACTTTGCTCATGGAAATTCTGTTTAGTTTTAGGTACACACAGAGAAAGAAAGGAAAACTATTTACAGTGGTTGTAGCTAGACGGGTTTTTGCTGTGAATGTTTTACGGGGACGCAGACATTTGAGTACAGTCGAACATCTACCATAGAAATAACGATAGAGTAGAGGAAGGCACAGCAGAGACATTGCTAGAATTTGTTTACATTGGACTTGAAAAGAAAAATCTGCTCATAGAAGTTCCGTGTATTTTTGGATACACAAAGGAAGAAAGGAAACATATTTACAGTGGTTGTAGCTAGACGAGTTTTAGTTGTGAATGTTTTACACGTACCAATAGATTTATTTATTTCCATCAGTTCTTTATTATATATATATATCCGCACTGATGAGCTGTGATACAGCGAAACAGTCGGTATGTAGATGACTATATGAAGCTCCCTTTCTTGGGTAGAGCTTATTTGTAAGGATATCGCCAACTGCCATTAGCTTTAAGGCATCGCTCATTGAGTAAAACTAATTTGAGCTTCCGGCACTTGACAATGTTTACATATCACTTACATTCAGTCAGTGTCGTATGATAGCGCAGGGGTAGAGGCGCCGATTGTTTGCTCGACAGTTGGGTTTCAATCCCGGCTTGAGGCACTAACTAGTCTAGCCGTACTGAAGAGCTGTGATACAGCGAAACAGTCTGTATGTGGATGACTATATATATATATATATATATATACATATATATATTCAGAATCCCCATATCCAGGATTAGTTTCAAAATTATATCTGTAAACCTAAAAATCTTTACAAACAAAAAGTCCTCTACACAATAAAGTCAATTTCCCCTATTTCATTGAGCATTATATATTTCGAACTCAAACTTTAATATGCTAATCACTTCCACCATCCACTTAGACTAATTCCTGATCCGTGTTTCCAAAAAATATGCGTTCGTTTTTACGGGGAGAGGCAGACATTTGAGTACAGTCAAACATCTACCACAGAAATAACGATAGAGTAGAGAGAGACTAGCCTTTTTCTCACAGCAGAGACATTGCTAGTCTCTATTTACTTTACGGAAGGTGCTCGACTGACCTCCAATCTCTGGTTCCTCCTCATAAGACATTCAAAGCAAGAACTCGTCTGGTTACCACAACGGAAAAAGACTTTCCATTCCTCCTCCATGTTCCTAGCTTCAAGAGGAATGTCCATGGACAGGGCTTCTTTACAAGGGACTCTCACCTGTGGAACGCAATGCTGCAGGATTGCTTTCCTGCATACTACAACTTAGCCGTGTTGAGGGAATCGGATTTGAGCTTCGAATACTATGTTATTTTGAATATTTCGTCAGGGTTTACTTGTAGCAGAAAGTATCCTCATGGCAGGTTGTCCTGACACACCCTTGTACAGAGAGACCGAAGACACTCGAGTCGAGTAGGTATTCAAGTTCTTGCCAACTTATGTATATTTCTCTTTTTTTATTTTACTTCAGTCGAAGTTCTCAGAAATCAAGGGGTCCCATTCTAGGGCTAACATTTTATCTCTATATGAGATATATAGAGATTCGAATAGTCTACAAAGTTCTCTTTTATTTCTCAAATATTTAGTTTGTAAATAAGTTTTTGGTTTTTTTTAATGGGAATCGCTCCAGACAAGGCATGAAGCCACTTTATGTAAGGAGATAACAAGAACAAATATGATTATCGCAAAATTAGGAGATGCTTATTGGCCTTAGTTTTGAAAAGATCACGGTTATAGGTAGGATGGAAAACGGTAAGCAGGAAGAGAGTTCCACAAGCCTGCGGTTCTTGGAAAGAAGATACTGGAATAAGAAGCTGTATTACAATGAGGTATCAAAACAGCGAATTGATGGAGACCACTAGACCAACGAGTAAAACGAGCTGGAACAAAGGAAGCAGGGAATAGATCACATGAGTTAAGAACATTAATTTTCTTCTCCCCAATTGACCAGGAAACTATGGTATAGTATATCTTTCTTGCAGTCTCTTGGTCGTACCGAATTTCAGGATAAGAATTCATCTAGTCTGGTGGAGTATCCTGTTGAGTGCTGTTACTTGAGGTAACATTACTTGGAGAAGGTGCACCATTCCTCGTATGAGCTGTGTCGAGGGGATCTTATTTGGTCTTTGAATACTATGTCATTTTAAATATTTAGTCATTGTTAACTTGTAAGGTCAAGTATCACATGTTAGGTTGTCCTGACAAACCCTTGTACAGAGAGACCGAAGACACTCGAGGATGATGTCTAGTTGGTAATTCAAACTCTCCGTATATATGTATATATGTTTTCATTTTACTTCAGTTGAAGTTCTCAGAAATCAAGGGGCTCCTTCCTGGGGCTAACACTTGATCTCTATATAAGATACATAGATATTCGAATATGCTATTAAAGTTCTCCTTTGTTTCTTAAATATTGAGTTTGTAAAAAAGTTAACAACATTAATTTTCTTCTCCCCAATTGACTAGGTAACAATGTTATAGTATATATTTCTTGCAGTCTCTTGGTCTTACCAGATTCCAGGACAAGAATTCATCTAGTCTGGTGGAGTATCTACGGATGGAGAAGATGCAGCATTTCTTATATGCGCCAGTGTATAGCCATACCGAGGGGATCTTATTTGGGCTTCGAATACTGTTATTTTGAATATTTGGTCATATAGTCTCTCTTTTGTTTCATTTTACTTCAGTCGAGGTTCTCAGAAATCAAGGAGCCGTTTTCTGTGGCTAACACTTGATTTCTATATAATATACATAGATAACCGAGTGTTCAATCAAGATTCTCTTTTACCCCCTCAAACGCTGAGTTAATAAAGAAGTGAAGAACAACAATTTTCCTTTCCCCAATTGTTGACCACTTACTTATGTTACAGTATATCTTTCTTGTGGTCTCTTGGTCTTGCCGGATTCCAGGACAAGAATTCATCTAGTCTGGTGGAGTATCTAGCTTAGTACTGTTTCACTAGAGGCAAAACCACTTGGAGAATGTGTAAGCCAGTGTGGGGTGCAATATTCAGGGGATCTTGTTTTGGCTTCGAATAATATGTTAGTTTTAATATTTGGTCAGGGTTTACTTGTACGGTGAAGTATCTCCATGTCAAGTTGTCCTGACAAACACTTTTATAGAGAGACCGAAGACAATCGAGGATTGTGTCTAGTAGGTAATTCAAACTCCCCGGTGGATAATTCAAACTCCCCAGTAGGTAATTCAAACTCACCAGTTGGTAATTCAAACTCCTCAGTTGGTAATTCAAACTCCCCAGTAGGTAATTCAAACTCTCCAGTATGTAATTCAAACTCTCCAGTAAGTAATTCAAACTCTCCAATAAGTAATTCAAACTCTCCAGTAAGTAATTCAAACTCCTCAGTTATTAATTCAAACTCCCCAGTAGGTAATTCAAACTCACCAGTTGGTAATTCAAACTCCTCAGTAAGTAATTCAAACTCCCCAGTAGGTAATTCAAACTCTCCAGTAGGTAATTCAAACTCCTCAGTTGGTAATTCAAACTCCTCAGTTGGTAATTCAAACTCCCTAGTAGGTAATTCAAACTCACCAGTTGGTAATTCAAACTCTTCAGTTGGTAATTCAAACTCCCCAGTAGGTAATTCAAACACCCCAGTGGATAATTCAAACTCCCCAGTAGGTAATTCAAACTCCCCAGTTGGTAATGCGTCTTCAAATCCAATAGGAACGTCATAAAGTAACCAAATTTAGTTAATTGCATTGATCAATTTCGGCTGATAACACTGGTTTACAAAAAAAAAAATTTGATCCGAGGCAAGAATGGGGATAGATGTTTTTTGCTAATTTGGGTGTGCTAAATTCAAATTTATAAATAGTTTTGCTCTATCACCTCTAGTTTTCTGGCTTTTAAATAGTCTCATTTTAGTATAAACATTGAATAAATGTGCATATTTCAAGAGTTGCAGCAGCTTATAACAGATAAAACAGGATAGATAAAGAACAGTGATTGAATAAATATACTTGGATAACACAATTACACAATTCATAGTACCACAGACAGTCAAAAGTGTGTTTTCTTAGAAGATCTGGTGTATTTTTGCCTCCGGGATGTCACGCAAGAGCATCCAGCAGAAATCTCCCATCTTGCCGGGGTTTCATTTGTCTTGATAGTTGCTCTCCATCTTCGTAATGTCTTGGTGGAATCTTTCTTCATGCTCATCACTCACTGCTCCAAGGTTTGGCGGGAATAAGTTGAGGTGGGAATGGAGAAAATGAATCTTGAGTGAGATTCGGAACCCCATATCCTCATAAGACTTTGGCAACTTCTTAACTGCCAAAATCCGTCTTGATATATAACTATATATGAAGAGTTCGAATGCAAAACGCGATAAATCCAATTAGTTTAAATTGCTACCTTAAACAATAAAAGGCCGAATATATTAAATGTAGACTTTGAAAGCGAAGAGAAATAATGGCGGTATCATATTATGTAAAATATGACTTTGGGGTATTGTCGAGTGTTTACATGGAACACTTTTCGTAATGTAGTTTCGTCATTTTGAGAATTGCTTTTATCGCCTTTTGCACATATTCGGCGAATACTTTCAAAATTTGATTATTTTTATTCGGTTCGGGGGAAGAGATGACCGTGTTTTGTTGACTCAATTCAATTTTAATTTTGTTCAATTCGGATTTAACGGATTCTCCATTTAACCAGTGAACTTTGTTTTGATTTGTACTACCCAGATCAAGTTTTTGGAATTTTGAGTGAGTTTATTGAACTTTTTATATTATTTGATTTGATTTATTTATCGTTGTAATAATCAACATAAACATTGGATACTTTTCACTTCATCGATTGCTGACGCATCTCACGACTGGACAAATTTTTTCAATTCTTTCATTTTATCGTATTTGGACTGTCACTCATTACCTGGATCAATCTTCAGTCAACCTTCTGGATATCTTTCCTGATTATGATTTTTAAATTGTATGACTTGGATGGATTGTATAGATTCAACAAAACTGTATGTTTTTGGGTTGATAGTTTTGATGTTATATATTTTTATGTATTTTTGTATATATTTTTATATATTTTCAAAGTGTAATTTTATTACCGGTAGTAATACCACTGCGGTAATGGTCTCTGAGGAGAAGAATTATCTTTGAAAACTCATGAGCTAAGGACGTTAAGATACTTTGCTTGAACGTTGAATTATAATAAAATTTGATTGGCATCTTATTTTAGTATTTCATTTTATATTATAATATATATATATATATATATATATATATATATATATATATATATATATATATATATATAAGAATAATATTTTTTTTTTTGAAGGCGATAACAATGCGTTGTTAAAGTGACACATACGACACGTGGAATCGTAAAAACAAAACAAAGTGACAATATTGAAAAGTCAATAATTTTCAAAATTTTTTTTTTTATTTACCAGTGTATCGTGACCGTGGTGTTGGGTTGGAGTGTGTCCTTTTCATTATTATTATTTTTTATTAACCCAATATTGTCACTTTGTTTTGTTTTTACGATTCCACGTGTCGTATGTGTCACTTTAACAACGCATTGTTATCGCCTTCAAAAAACAAAAAATATTATTCTTACACTATACACAATGCTCCAAGCGAACTACAACATTCTTCTCATATATATATATATATATATATATATATATATATATATATATATATATATATATAAACAGCGAATTGATGGAGACCACTAGACCAACGAGTCAAACGAGCTGGAACAAAAAAGCGGGGAATAGATCACATGAGTTAAGAACATTAATTTTCTTCTCTCCAATTGACGAGGTAAGTATGGTATAGTATATCTTTCTTGCAGTCTCTTGGTCGTACCGGATTCCAGGATAAGAATTCATCTAGTCTGGTGG
This sequence comes from Sepiola atlantica, assembly GCA_963556195.1. Classification (NCBI taxonomy): domain Eukaryota; kingdom Metazoa; phylum Mollusca; class Cephalopoda; order Sepiida; family Sepiolidae; genus Sepiola; species Sepiola atlantica. Next base: position 46,356,610 of record OY744549.1, read on the forward strand.
AGTATCCAGCTAAGTGCTGTTACTTGAGGTAACATTACTTGAAAAAGGTGCACCATTTCTCGTATGAGCCAGTGTATAGCCGTGTCGGCACCCCATGTCCTCATAACACTTTAGCAACTTCTTAACTGCCAAAATCCGTCTTGATATATATATATATATATATATATATATATATATATTTATTTATTCTGGTACAGAAAAATTAGTACAACATTCGTACCGTCGGTTTCAAGCACGGAAGGTCTTACCCATCCGGCTCTCTTCAGCTTCTGATGGGTAAGACCTTCCGTGCTTGAAACCGACGGTACGAATGTTGTACTAATTTTTCTGTACCAGAATAAATAAATATTATGCTCTTAATTTTTAACTTTAATTCTTAATTAATCGAGCACTCTGCTGGGATTTTTCCTACCATTCTACAAAGAAGTTATATATATATATATATATATATATATATATATATATATATATATATATATATATATATCTTTCCCTAAAAGACTTCGACATTTGAACTATTACCGAATCAACTACTTACAGATTCTACCTTCTACTAGCGATAAACATGTCGCTATGAAAAAAAAATGTCTTGTACCCCTGACGAAGACGTATTACGTCGAAAATTTGGGACTACTTTAAATAAATTACTATTTATTTAAAAAAAAATGCATTCTTAGGCTTCAAACATCTTTCTTATATATATATATATATATATATATATATATATATATATATATATATATATATATATATATATATATATATAATATGCTATCACTTACATTTAGTTCATAATAACTAAAAAAAAAGCCATAAGTCTCACAATATTAGAATTAGCCCTGAATGGATGTACGCCTTTATGTACCGTATATGCACAAAATGCACAAAATGCACAAAATGCACAAAATGCACAAAATGCACACTTTGCATAGCTAAAAAAACTAGAGCTGATGAGTAAAGACGGATTTCAAATTTGAATTCAGCACCCCCAAATTAGGTGAAAACGGGTATTTTTGTGCTTGCCTCAATTTCTTTTGTAAATCTTTCCATCACATTGACCCCTTATCCTCGAGTGCCCCATGGCCTTGATAAGTGGTGATCAAAACGAAAAAAAAATGATTAGTATTTAGGAACACCAGCTACTATATTTTCACTGCTTATTGGACTTGCCACTGGATTTAAAAAAAAAAAAACCGGTTTAGGAGAGGTGTGTATTATTTACCTCCTCTTCAGGAGGTTAGGCACAAGGCCAGTTTTATCTTTTTCCCACAAGGTAAGATGTGACCCAAGGTCGGGTCGGGAAAGTGGGGCTTGAAAAGCCAGCGCTCGAGAAGGTGAGCACTCTGACCATTACAAATTGCCTGAGCAGCCCCGTCGGCATTCCCCGGTAGGGGCGCCTCAAGCAGTAAGCAATAAACTTACTGCCCCACAAAGAGAGGAGGCAAAGCCTGAGAGGGTGGACCTCCTAGAACAGCACAGGACAGGCGTGCAGTATCCATCGGAACATATACTACACTTTGATCTTAGCCAAAAGGCCAAGAAGCCCAATTTATTTGAGGTTTTATTTACTCCTCCCCAGGAGTTAGGCACAAGGCCAGTTTTATCTTACTCCCACAAGTAAGATGTGACCCAAGGTTGGGTCGGGAAAGTGGGGTTTGAAAAGCCAGCGCTCGAGAAGGTGAGCTCTCTGGCCATTAAAAATTGCCTGGGCAGCCCCGTCGGCATTCCCTGGTAGAGGCGCCTCAGGCAGTAAGCAATAAACTTACTCCTCCCCAAAGTGGGAAGGCAAAGCCTGGGAGGGTGGACCTCCTAGAACTGCACAGAACCGACCCATAGACCGGCGTAAATCAAGCCCCGAAGGCCAAGACAATACCTGTTTATGGGGTGTAGGAGAGGTGTGTTTGGAGAATACACAACCCATGCTTTACAATAGACTCCCCGTAGAGGCACCCTTGCAGGGGTTATCCGTTGTCTCTCGAGACAGAACCGGGGACTGGTAGATAAACATTGAACTTAACTCGGCCAAAGTTCATTTGAGAGAAAACAGCGTAAAATCAACCTACCCCGGTGTGTATTGATTCGGAAAATCAGACATCGCTACCCACTGATCAGTAAAAAAAAAAAAAAAAACCTTCCTCCCGTTAGACCACCGAAACCACCGGCACGAACCAGTGACTTCTCCGGCGCTTCGCTTCTGACCGACTAACTTGAACCTGTTTGATGGCCCGTGTTTTATAACTTGACGCCCCATTAACATAAAGTTTGGTTGAAAATGTGTTGTTTTCGTTTTTTTTTGGGGGGGGGAGGGTTCAAGATATAATTGAGTACGAGTATTGATTTACTCCTCTCCATGAGTTAGGCACAAGGCCAGTTTTTATCTTACTCCCACAAGTAAGATGTGACCCAAGGTTGGGTCGGGAAAGTGGGGTTTTAAAAATTGCCTGGGCAGCCCCGTCGGCATTCCCCGGTAGAGGCGCCTCAGGCAGTAAGCAATAAACTTACTCCACCCCAAAGAGGGGAGGCGAAGCCTGGGAGGGTGGACCTCCTAGTACTGCACAGGACAGACCCATAGACCGGCGTAAATCAAACCCCGAAGACCAATACAATACCAGTCTATGGGGTGCAGTATCTATCGGAACAGATACTACACTTTGATCTTAGCCAAAAGGCCAAGAATTTGAATACGAGTAGGAAAGATGGTGTGAGGTGAACTGAACGAGTCATATCTGTATGATAATACGCTAAGGCAATTTCATGTTCGTTCGTACGTTATCACCTTTGACACACATTTTTTTTTAAAATTAGCGATTGATCTGATGTCGCTAAGGTAAACAATTACGACTTTACCCATTATATAATAAATTGTTTCAAAATAAAATTATGTCGTCCCGTCGACTAAAACAGTACAATTTTAAATGAATACAGGATATTCCAAAAATATTTGGCACATTTCAAGTCCTTACATCTGCTGAACCATAAAGGGTAGTAAGTCGAAACTGGTATTGTTAGATTATAGGGGCCCTGCATTTCTAAAAAGAGTGTAGGTCAACTAGTATTAATTTTGACCGGGGTGAATTTGTTGGATTTAGTGCAGGTTAAACTGACATCTATTTTGGATGATTAAGTCTGTTACCACGAATGATTCGTTTTGTAAATCATAATAGGTTTGATAGGGCCTTGCCGACTTCAAAAGAGTTGGGGTCAATAAAGGTCAGACACAATGTAGGGATATTCGTTCATGACAACACAAAGGACTGTGAGGTCACTTGTTGTTTTCGAAGTGACAATAAAACCAGTCCCGTCATGGAAGCAAAAAGGAACATATGTCCAGTGGCGTAGCTAGACCTTTTGCCGCCCGGGGCGGTAGTAAAATTTGCCGCCCCCCCGGCATTTGGGTGCCCGGAAAATTCGTCCATGGATAATTCGCCCATGGATAATTCGTCCATGGAAAATTTTTTGCTAGGTAGGAAAACTGGTCCATTATTATTAAGTTAACATTATTCTTAATTTTCATACTTTGCGAAAATTAGTTATACGGTATCTAATTTTCCTAAATTCAATTAAATTAAAATTAAAATATGAAAACTGATTTTTAATATTTTTTATTCATTTGAGATTTTATCTGTTTTCCTTTTGTTTTAAGTAGATGGTGGGGGTTGCCCGGGGTGATTTTGTCCGATCCCCCAGCTAGCAATTGTAAAGTTTACAAGGAGTTATAAAAAGTATGCTACAAAAACAAACGTTTGGACAGTAATAAAATTAATGAATTCAAACTTTCGCATCTAATGTTATTTCCTCTTTGATGTCGGTGTATATACACCCAAATATCCAACTTTCTTTTCGCACCTATTCGATAAAAATTTATATGAAAGTTCCCCTTTAAGTATGAAATCTTTCTGAGGTCATTTTCTTTTTTGGTGCTTGGCCGAAGCCTAGGCTTGGCCCTATCCTGTTAGGTCAGCCGGTCACTGAGTATATCTCCAGAAATAATTAATGCTTGCATTTTTTAAACTTAGTGATTGAAATGAATTAAAGCAATTTATTCTCAATTAATGGAAATTTTGTTCAAGAATTAAAACCAGCCATATATATATATATATATATATATATATATATATATATATATATATATATATACATATATATGTATGTATATATGCGTATTTATATATGTGTATGTGTGTGTATATATGTATATATGTATATATGCACGTATGTATGTATATATGTATATGTATGTATAAATATATGTGTATATGCACATATATATGTATATATGCACATATATAGTTATAAAATAAATACGTATTTATTATAATGCTCCCATAATGTTGAGCATAATGAGAGCCGAAAATGGCAAACGGCCGTAAGCGAATATAGCAATGGTCTTGTTTAAAATTAGATCTTGTGTACAATTAGAGCTGAGGTCGGTTTGGCAACGACTGCCGATTGTTCCCATTTACTTGCCTCTCCACGAGGGCAGAGTTAGACACAAGGCCGGTTTTTAATGTGGGGAAAATCCAGCTCCACAAAAAGGGGCACTCTGGATAGGAACAAAAATAAAAATTCTCAGTCATGAACGATTTCCCCATACTGACCGACGACAGAAAAGGAGAAGTGTATCATTAGAACAGATACTACACTGTGATATCAGCCCAAAGGCTGCTAATTGTTGTTAAAATATTTCTCCCTCGCTCTCTCAGATGATCGGATTTCGTTCCTAGCTGGAAGTAGTTGCTAAAGTCTAGCCGCACCGATGAAGACAAAGAAAAGAAAACTACATCGGACTATTCTCTCCTTGATACATCCATGTTATTTGGCGAAAATTCGGACTTTAACAACAACGACAAAAAAGTAAATAAAAATGATTTTATCATTTCATAACATTTTCAGGTTTTCAAATGTTCTCATTTAAATTTATTATTATATAAAATTATAGTATAAAATTTCATATTTTTTGTTAACTTTTGTTTTTTTAATTTTTTTTCTCTACTTTCTATGACCAAGAAAGAGATCACTTCCAAACGAAGGATCGAACAAAATAAACCTACGGCACAACGTTCAACCAGTCGACCACTAGACGACAAAGAGTGAAATTACGGCCAGACGAAATAAGGTAAAATATAAAATGCATTAAGGGTTTAAGAAAATTGTTAAAAATGGAGTTAAGATGGTCATCGCATAAATGTACACCCACAAAATTCCCCGTTAAAAGAGATCTTCCACCCCGATCACATCGGCCCACGCGGTAACGACAAGCGAGTAAAATTCTATATACAAAAGAAGGGACAGTTTAATTATTTAATGTCGACAGTTTAAAGACTTAAAAATTAATGGTAAAAACGAGTGTGAAAAAATTCTGTAAAACTTACGCATTTCGAGAAGCGTGCTTTTAAGAGACTTTAATTTTATTCATAACCTAACAAATGCGTAATTTAACATAATTAAAGAGAGGAATTCTGTTATTTTTAACAATATTTGCATATATATATATATATATATATATATATATATATATATATATATATATATATGCAAATATTGTTAATATATATATATATATATATATATATATATATATATATAAATATGGGTTGGTCGTTCAATTTCAAAGTATTGCAGGGTTAGTTAATAAAATTGAAATATAAGCCATTAGCAATACAAGATTAATTAATTTATTTTTTTTACATTAATCCTATTAATTTCGGAATAAAATTCCATCATCAGGGGTGACCAGTATTGAGTCATTTTTTTTTTCATCAAAAAACAAGAATAAACAAACTTATTTCTTTGTTACTTGATAAACGTCTTTGGTGCGATGTCTCCGCTCTGTTGTTGTTGGCGGTTATGATTCAAATTCCGGTGTCGAACGAAAAGAGCGTTGGCTCGCTAGTCTTGATAAAATATTGGTTTGTCGTTCAATTTCAAAGTATTGCAGGGTCAGTTAATAAAATTGAAATATAAGCCATTAGCAATACAAGATTAATTTATCATTATTTTTTTTTACATTAATCCTATTAATTTCGGAATAAAATTCCATCCCCAAAAAAATGACTCAATACTGGTCACTCCTGATGATGGAATTTTATTCCGAAATTAATAGGATTACTGTAAAAAAAAATAATAATAAATTAATCTTGTATTGCTAATGGCTTATATTTCAATTATATATATATATATATATATATATATATATATATATATATATATATATATATATATATATATATATATATATATATATATATATGTATGTATTTGGACTCAAAATGAGATATTTCTGGAAAATGTGCAGAAGTCCGTTCAGCGAGAGATAAGTCTGTTTTCAGGATTTGAAGTATCCGAGTGACGCACTGAAGCAATGCGTTGTTGGTCCATCCTGCTGATAAATCACACCAATCCTAACCTTAACCATAACCCTTACTTTTACCCTTACCCTAACCCTAACCTTAACCCTAACCATAACCATAACCCTTACTTTTACCCTTACCCTGACCCTAACCTTAACCCTAACCATAACCCTTAACCATAACCATAACCCTTACTTTTACCCTAACCCTACCCGTAACCCTTAACCCTAACCATAACCCTTAACCATAACCATAACCATAACATAACCTTACTTTTACCCTTAACCATAACCATAACCCTTACTTTTACCCTTTACCCTAACCATAACCCTTAACCCTAACCATAACTCTTACTTTTACCCTTACCCTAAGCTTAACCCTTAACCCTAAACATAACCCTTTACCATAACCATAACCCTTACTTTTACCCCTACCCGAAGTCTAACCCAAACCCTAACCCTAACCCTTAACACTAAACCTAACACTAACTCTAATCCTAACCCTAACCTTAACCCTAACCCCTAACACTAACCCTAACTCTAACCCTAACCCTAACACTAACCCTAACCCTAACCCCTAACAATAACCCTAACTCTAACTCTAACCCTAACCCTAACCCTAACTCTAACTCTAACTCTAACTCTAACTCTAACTCTAACACTAACCCTAACTCTAATCCTAACCCTAACCCCTAACCCTAACCCTAAATTCATACAACAACACACAGAGACAAATAAAATAAATTCAGTCGTCATTTCTTTGTTTATTCATTGACACAAAAATTAGGAAAGAGAAAGGAGAGAGAGGTGGGGCGAAGTAATAATTCGATAATCTTTTAAAAAAAGAGAAGATTTTGTAAAAATTATCAATTACTGTTTAATCCTCATAGTTAATCGTTAATCGTGATAGTTAATCGTTTAATCATCATAGTTAATCGTTTATCCTGAGAGTGGCCAGAAGCTACGATTCAGATTGCACCTGTGAGAAAATCCAACGTCTTGTTGTCTCATTCAGGACCCAATTTAGTAACAGGCAGAGTTATCCCCCTTACACCGGCACTGTCTTACAGTTAAAACCCGAACTTAACTTAATTCGATAAATTAATTTAATGAAACCCACAATAATTAATAGTTCTTGAATATATGATAACCAATAAAATAATAATAAAAAAGATTAATATTATATTACTTTATATTAAAAACAAAACAAAAATACGAAAGTAAAACAGCAACACAAACAAATAAAACTAAAGATATATTATCAAAATTAACAGTTAATTAATAACCATACAATACCCAATTAATTTATCTAACATTACACACCTATTTTTAAACACTATATTTATATACAAAACATGATTTTAAGATTTATTAATTTCTATTCTCTGCGGGACTGGTTTGTTCCAACCCTACTCTCTGGCATCCATTTTGGTCAATAGACGGATTTTTTCCTTTAGTGTTTATTATTTTTGACGAAAGAAAAGATTTTCCCGAAATATTAAATGATTCTTAATCATCATCAGGACAACACACAGCCGACAACACACTTGCTGTTATGTAAGATTGTAAAGAAAAATAAATAGTCAGTCTCCCCACTTGATTTATTATTTTTGTTCCTTCTAGCTTACAACCTATCTGCCACTCTGCATTGCCCTCCGCCTTCTTAACATACTACTACTATTCCCAGCAATGCTTCAAGCAAACTACCATTCTCTATTAAAGTTTTTTTTGTAATGCGTATGGTTATATGTCAGGTGCGTTTTTTATCCTTAATAGTTTTTTGAGATATTCAATCTCAAAATAGAAGAACTTTTTTCAATATGGTATTAGTTAAACAATGACTAGGATTTAACAACAAAAATGAGTTTCAAATGTTTTTTTTTGTTTTATTTTGACTATTTTTTTCGTCAGAAATGACACAAAAGATTTTCATCATTTTGATTTCAGTTTCTTCTTTTTAAAATAAAAGGATGAAGAAAAAAATGTTCAGTTTTTCTTCATGAAAAAAATGGTAGAATTTAAAAAAAACTTTTGCATTCTGAAAGGGAATTAACAGACGTGACAAATATGAAGAGCAATAAATCACATTTAGACAAAAATAAAAAAAGATTTCAAATGTAAAAACTTATTTGAATTGAAAGAAAATCGAGCGATGAAAAGCAACATTTTTTGGAAGGAAATTTACAAAATGGTTTATCAGGTTTTGCATTCAAACTCTTCACAAATTTATAAAACATCTCACTTGATGATTGCAAGAGCATGAAATGCTCTGAGATGAAGTATTAGTATATATAATATATATTAATCCGATACATAACTTTATTCCCAAAAACGACAAAAAGCACACTAGTTTCACAGGCCCAAACGGTAAACTATTCGTATTTTTTCAGGTATAATAATAACATTACAAAAGAACAGATAATTAAATAAATAAACTTGCTATCAGATAAATAAATAATAAATAAAACCTTCTAAAAAAATGAAGACCCCCCTTGAGCCCTAGTTAATCGCTTCACACACCGGGGTTTTTTTTCGGTGACACCCTCAGAGATGCACCGTTTTTTCTGTCATTGTTGACGCCATTCCGTGTCAGGCGTGCCTGCAATCCTTTCAGCTTGCCAATGATTCCACTGGGCACGAAGATTTACTAAAGATGTCTAAATCTACCCTTTTGGATGAAACCGCGGTACGTTGCTGAAATATGTAATATACAGTATCTAAATAAATTATATTAGCTCTCTTATATGATCGAACACTTTATTTGATTTCTTTTCATATACAACCTGACATTCTAATATATATATATATATATATATATATATATATATATATATATATATATATATATATATATATATATATACGTTTATGCACACTTTAATATAGTAAGTACTCTAAAATATAAGAAACATTACTATGTATATTTACAGTGTATATAAAACTTTGGACAATATTAAGCTGAGAGTTATTTTTACTGTAAGCGAAAGATCTATTTTATTTATGTAAAGACTATTGAGCTTGCAATAACAATTATTTTACGGAAGAAGAAAGCGTATATTTTATCTTAATATTAGGTCGTTACAAAAAATAATGGCCGATTTCAGAAACATACATTTATTCATGAAAGTATGTTTACCTTTCCAATACTCTGTAAATGACGTGCAACTTTTTGAGTGTTGACCTGAGATATTTCTTTGACACTTTGACGTTACTTGGCCTTTTGGCTAAGATCAAAGTGTAGTATCTGTTCCGATGGATACTGCACCAATGGATAGTAGCACCAATATGAATAGTATCATTGCTATTATTATGATTTTCTTATTGGTATTATCGTTATTATTATTACGATAGCGTGTGTGTTCGTGTGTCACGCTTCCGGCAAAAGCTCTGCGCATGCGTGCCGCACCTAAATTTTGAAATACATTCAACTAGCCTGCGTTTAGGAATATTTACATCTGTTTCCGTCTGGCGCAACTGGTTTATAGTTCGATCCCAACCAACCTCTAAGATTTTTATTCTACATTTCGAGGGAAAGGGGAAGAAATAATACATTTTTTTTATCACCTGGTTAAAAACATCTTTTTAGTGTTGCTTAAAACTTAAAGCTATTTTTTGTTTTTATGTTGGCGTTTTTAATGGCATTGTCTCTTTAATTACGTTGACTGCTTAAAAAGTAGGGTATCGGCCAGTATTATTTTGTTGTTGTTTTTTTTTTTGAACGGATGGCATATCAACCTTTTTTAGTAGATATGCGCAGTGTCCATCGTACACGAGTTACTATTTTAAACAATTATTTCACTCTTATCCAGAAGGGGGGGCTCATAATAAAGCAAGCATAACTTACTAACAAATAGTAGGTGCTTTGTTACATTAGGACCCGTATTGAAAACATGATTTCGTGTAATTTACACGGGTTCCGCTAGTTATTATTATTATTGCTATTTTATTATGTGTTTTTGACATCAATATTTTTTATCGTCTAAATTCTTCATTAAATTAAACAAAGTTGGCTCGAACTGACATAATCTATCAGTTAAGTTTGTTTTTTCTTTTCTTTTTTTTTTCTCTTTTTCAAGGCTTCCGTATACGTAACTCTATTTTTCTTCTTTCTTTTTCTTCTTCTCTCAGATTGTTTTTTTTGTGTTTTTGTGTTTTTGTGTTTTGTGTTTTGTGTTTTATTTCTATTTTGTCTGTCTGGTCTCGCGACTGAAGAGGCAGTGAGGTTTGACTTCGTGTCAATATACGCATGACAGACGCGTAATATTTTTATTTATTTATTGCTGACCTCTTTATATTTTGATTTTTTGATTTTTTTTCCAGCTGTTGATGCATATTGGCTGACCTCTTTATATTTTTATATTCCCCTTCTTTTTTGATGATTTTAACTTAAGTGTGTTGCTTGTCCCCCCCCCCCCTTTTTATCCCCCCCCCCTCTCTTTGCCTATAATATTTCTTCTTTTTTTTTTTGCTGGTGAATATTTCTTTTTCTATCATTTCAAATATGTAACCGTCCCGCTAGCATTCTGAGGAGACTGGGGAGTCGAAATAAATTATATATATATATATATATATATATATATATATATATATATATATATATATATATATATATTTGATATTTGATAAAGGTAAGGAATTCTGTATCATCTCTCAAGACTCATACAACATACTCGCTCTCGAACATCTTAACAACAACAACCTATACACCCCCGCCCCCAACATTTCAGCCACATTAGTCCAAAACTCCATTAACAACACCTGGTCCCAAATCTGTCTCACACGTAACCTCCCCAAAAAATACAAAATCAACTTCACCACCAAAAATAGCAGACTTCCCACCTTCTACCACCTCATTAAAACACACAAGACCAACACACACACACAAATTAGACCTATAGTCTCTAGTATTGAAGGACCACTCTATAAAATCTCTTGGCTTCTCTCTCAACTACTCAAACCACTACTCTCCACCTTCCCCGCACATGTCAGCAGCTCCGACCAAGTAATTAGCAGACTACACTCACTCCAACACCAACAACTACAAACTAACAACTATATATTTAGCCTAGACGTAATCTCCCTCTACACCTCAATACCCGCACACCCAGCCATAGACCTCATCACCGACCACATATCTTCCTCTGACAACCTAGAGCTCTTCGGACTAACACCTACTGACATTCACAATCTCTTATACATCATCATCGACAACACATACTTTACCTTTCAGCAGCACACTTTCAAACAAATCTCCGGCCTCCCCATGGGTTCTAGCCTTTCCGGTCTCTTAGCCATCACCTACATGAACCGGTTAGAGCAACGAGCACTTAACTCCTGCCTCTCCTATATATTCTTCTCCAGATATATAGATGACATTCTAATCCTTACATCCTCTCAAGACGAAGCCACACAAATATTCAACACATTCAACAACACCGACCCCCACATACAATTCACCATAGAACACCCAAACGAGTCCGGCTCACTCTCTCTCCTTGATTTCAACCTTAACATCACCGAAGATGGCTCTATACACACTAACTTCTATAGGAAACCTGCCTGCAAAAACCTTTTCATACACTATAAGTCTGCCCTGCCCACAAAAGCCAAATTAAGTTATGCCCATAATGAAATCACCCGAATACAAAATAAATGCTCTTCTGCTGCTGACAAAATATCACACACTAAAAACTTCCACCAAACCCTCCAAAATAATGGCTACCCCGCCCCCACCATAGCCCACCTAAATAAGCCCAAAACACGTAGACACCGCACCCTCGCTAACACATGCTTCTTAAAACTCCCTTTCTGCAGCGATAAGATCACCACCTCCATCCGCAAGGCAATACATAAGGAAAACCTTAACATACAACTAACACATACTGGCACCTCCTTACGCCAACATCTATCTAATAAACACACTAACCACACACCCGAACCCTGCTCCCTGGCCAATTGCCCTATCTCCAACACAGGTCTGTGCCTTCGCACTAACTGTGTTTACAAACTACAGTGTAATAAATGCAAAAAATTTTACATCGGCAACACTACAAGACCGCTACACTTGCGCATAAAGGAGCACTTGAATACCCGTATATCCTCTTTCCACAAACACATAGAGATTTGCTCAAACACTCAGCGCGATATTCACGTCTCCATCTTAGCGTCTGTCAGAAACATTGGTGACCTTAGAATCACAGAATCAATCCTCATCTCCAGATTAAACCCCTCACTCAATCAACGTCACGAGCTCTACTCATCTTTCATTCTATAATATCTACCCCCCATCCACCAACCAACCCCCATATCTAACACTTAACAGAGTCCGTTTCCACCACTTCACTCATTACTCACCTCCTATAATAAACTCACCACACACCCAAACAATCAAACAGGTCCCTCCCCATATGAACTTCCATCCTTACACACTTTCAACCACAAACCAAAAACCATATTCAACATACTCTTCTAACCCACCAAAATAAGTCACCCCATAACCTAGCATTATTAATTAATAAATCCAAACACATATAGAATGTATACAAATAACATGCAAATATTAAATAAATAATTCATAAAATAAATTAAACAAGTAAATAATAATAATAAAAAATAAATAAATAAATAAATAAAAAAACAAAACAAAAAAAAAACAAAAAAACAAACAAACAAACAAATATGTAAAGAAATTGATGAATATATATAGATAAACAATTAAACAAACAATAATACATAGATATGTATATATATATATGTATATATGCATTATGTGTATATATGTTGTATATATATACTAATATTGTTATACAGATCTCCACAAAAAAAAAATAAAAAAAAATAAATAAAATAAATAAATAAAAATTAATTATAAAAAAATATTTAATAAAATCCAGAGTTACTCCCCTTTATCTTATAGTAAATATACCAAGTTAATAAGTTAATTCGTTAATCTAATTTGACGAAACTCACAATTAGTAATTAATAACACTTCTTTAATAGATGATAATCGAAATCGATAAGTAGATAGATCTAGAATATTTAAAATATGAGACTAATTACTTTACTTTATATTAAAATTCTTAAATTACGATAGAAAGATAAACAAAATAAAAATACGAAGATAAAACAAAGTAAATATTCAAATATAAAAATTAAAAAAATAAAAATAAAAAATGATATATATATATTATCAAAACTAACAGTTTATCGAACACCATACACCTAACCAACATTACACAAATATTCTAAACACCAATCATATATTTAACATAATATTAAAATAAAACTTAACTTAATTTATATTCCCTGTGAAACTGCTTTTTTGCTGCGGTCTATATCTGGCAGCCATTTTGTTTTGTATTATTCTCTACACAGTCGGAGAAGAATAAAATATTATTCTTCTTCTGGTCTAATTATTTTTGAAAAAGGGATGTCTTTTCCCGAAATATCAAATAGTGATTTTTAATCACCCGGACATCACACGAACAGCTAAAACACTCTTGCTGTTATGTAAGAAAAAAAAAAAAAGGAAAAAAAAGGAAAAATAAATAGTAAGTCTTATATCGTATTCGATTTATTGTTATTGTTTTTGTTCCTTTCCTTTCAACTTGCATCTTACCCGGAATTGCATTGCCCACAGCCTTTCAAAAACTTACTACTAATATATATATATATATATATATATGATGATGGACTCTCCCGTCGATTGCGACGTATGAGGTTCCAACAACTTTCATTTGTGTTTAGATCGTTCATGACACCTGAGTCCGGCAAGAGACCTGCAAGGAAAGCCGCAGACAGTGCAAGAGTGTGAGTAATCGGATGCCAGGTGTGGAGCACTCTCTCTAGCTTTTCGCCTAACTCTGGCAGTTCTCATATTATCCACACAGGTCTCGTTGAATCTCTCCAGTCCAATGCAACAAGCTGCTCGCCATGTCTTCCTGTCTTTTGTACAGTCTTCAAAGTTTTTTGGGGGTACTCCAATTGCCGTCAGCGCATCTTTCAATTTATCCTTGTACCTCAGCAAGGGCCGACCAACATTCCTGTTACCACAAGCTAACTGACTGTACATCAGTGCTTTAGGTATCCTCCCTTCGTCCATTCTTACTACATGACCAGCCCATCGCAATTGAGACTGCAACAGGAAACTTTCAATTCCACCAATATGGCATCTGTTGTAAAGATCGATGTTAGCGACTTTGTCCTTCAAACTAAGTCCACATATGGTCCTAAGGCAGCTCCTGTGGAACACATCCAATTGGCGAATGTGATGCCGGTAAGGCGTCCACGCCTCACATCCATAGAGAAGACCTGTCAATATTACAGCCCTATACACATTGATTTTTGTCTTCAACTTAATGCCTCTGCTACTCCAAAGACGATGTTTCAGCTTTCCGAAGGCATTTGCCGCTTTTGCAATTCGGTTTATGATTTCATCATCAAGTGAAGCAGCAGAATTAACTTTGCTACCTAGGTAGGTAAAGTTTTTTACATAGTTCATTGGTCTGCCATCCACTTTGAGTTTTTCTAATGGAAATTCATGGACAGGCTGATTTTGTTTCACTCCTTGAACTTGTTTAGGGGTAGGGCATGGTTGATGGACCACCACAGTCTTCTTTAAACTGATTGTTAAACCAAAAGCTCTACATGCACCTGAAAATTTTGTCAAAAGATTCTGAGCTTCTTCAAAAGAAGTCGCGACCAGGGCAGCATCATCTGCAAAGAGAAGGTCCCGAATGATGGCTTCTCGAACCAAGGTTTTGGCTTTAAAACGCTGATGGTTAAAGAGCCCACCTGTGGTTCGGAATTGAAACTTAACACCTGTGCTTTCATCAGCGAATGCGTGCCGAAGCATCACCGAGAAGAACAATGCAAACAGCACAGGTGCCATCACACAACCCTGTTTTGTACCGTTGGTAACTTCAAAAGGCTCTGAGGTTTCCCCATTGGAAACGACCTGTGCTTTCATCCCTTCATGAAAGGAGATTATGACA
The DNA here is from genome assembly GCA_963556195.1 of Sepiola atlantica. Lineage (NCBI taxonomy): Eukaryota > Metazoa > Mollusca > Cephalopoda > Sepiida > Sepiolidae > Sepiola > Sepiola atlantica. The sequence continues at coordinate 46,371,952 of OY744549.1, forward strand.
TCAAGCATGTTGTTGGGGATTCCAAGCTTATGAAGAACTTTCCAAAGTGCTACGCGACTGACCGTATCGAATGCTTTTGTCAAATCAATAAAAACCATGTACAGTTCCCGATTTTTTTCACGAACTTTTTCAGCAACTTGACGAAGGGCAAATACCATGTCGATTGTACCTCGACCAGAGCGAAAACCACATTGGGACTCTGGGTAAATCTCATCAATAAGATGTCTGATGATCCTGTTCAGAATCAACCTTGCAAGAATTTTACCTGCAACAGAAAGCAGAGATATCCCGCGATGATTATCGCAAGAATTCCTGCTTCCCTTGCTCTTATAAAGATGCTTGACATTACTATCCTTAAAGTCCTGTGGGACTCCACCAACCTTCCATATCTCCACAAACAAGATGGTCAGTTTTTCCTCGAGTGCTCCTCCGCCATGTTTGTACACCTCAATGGGGATGCAATCTCTGCCCGGTGCCCCTGACGATAGCTGTTTTTTAGCTTGAGATACTTCCTGAAGTGTAGGTGGAAAAGACAGTTCCGGAATTTCGGGATGCTGCGGAAGAGAGGAAATGATGTTTTCGTCAGTCACCGATGCAGAGTTAAGGACAGTTTCAAAGTGCTGCTTCCAGCGCTTAAGGATAGCAGATTTGTCAGTTAGCAGTGTTTCTCCATCCTCAGCAAAAACTGGGGCAGAACCATTCATTTGAGGACCAAACACCTCTTTCAGGCCAGAGTAAAATGACTTAGAATCCTTCCTGTCGGCTGCGTCCTGAAGTTCCGCAGCCTTGGATGACCACCAAGCCTCTTTCAATGCCCTAAGTGCCTTCTGAACTTGTGCTTTGTGAGCTCTATATGCCTTCTTTTTCACTGTGGAATTTTTGTCCTCGAGCCATGTTTTGTGGCAAACATGCATTTGGTCGATAAGCTTCTGCACTTCAGTGTTGTTTTCATCAAACCAGTCTTGATGTTTCCGCAAAGGGAAGCCCAAAACCTCAGCAGACGAGTCATAAACAGCATTGCGCAATGAATCCCAAGAACTTGAAACGTCACTATTTACCTCTACAGAAGCCATAGCGGCCGTAACTTTTTCCTTCAGCTCATTTTGTGTATCTGCCTGTTTTAGAGGCAGAACATTTAGGCGTTTTGGAACAGAAGACTTTTTCACTCTCCTCTTGTCTAAATGGAAGATGGTCTTGCCGACTATAAGCGCATGATCTGATAAACAACAGCTACTATGGAAAGAGCGTGTTATCATAAAATCTTTGAGGTCGCGCTTTCTGGTAATTATGTAGTCAATGAGATGCCAATCTTTTGATCGGGGGTGCATCCATGATGTTTTTCGACAATGCTTTTGTTGGAAGTACGTGTTTGTCACACTGAAGTTAAATTCTTTGCATAACGTCAGGAGTCGCAATCCATTTGAATTCATTTTTCCAACACCATGGTGACCCAGAACACCAGCCCATGTTTGAAAGTTGAGCCCCACTCGAGCATTGAAGTCTCCCATCAAAGCAACCTTATCCTTATGCTGAATTTTTGAGATTAAGCTACGCAAATCATTGTAAAGATCAGCTTTGCATTGATCTGAACTATTCATAGTAGGGGCATAACAGCTGATAAGTGTTGCGAATGTGTTGTTTTTTAGTGGAAGTCTTAGGGTCATAATACGATCTGAATGACTTACTGGGAGTGTTGGAAGTGATCTAGCAATTTCCGTCTTCACTGCAAACCCTACGCCAGATTGACGTGGTTCGTTTTCTGGTTTACCAGCCCAGAAAAACGTGTATCCACCTTTTACCTCACACAGCTGTGAGTGACCAGGCAGACGCGTCTCACTAAGGGCAGCAATATCTACATCATGTTTCCTTAATTCCATTGATACGAGGACCGTTTTCCTTTCTAGTGACGCATCACTATCCTGCAATGTGCGCACATTCCAAGATCCAATGTTTAGCTTCATAAATTTCTTTGTTTTCTGACTGCTGTATTGGACAACTAGACAGCTGCAGTAGGCTGACAAGTCAAAGAAGGGCATGCAATGTTTAGGGCTCCTTTTATCGCCCCCTCCCTGAAATAGGGAAAGCAGTGCTGATCCTAGATAGGCCTGCTTTGTCACTGGTGGAGGACACGAACGGCACAATTGCCCAAAGGTTTGTGCCAAACGGCCATCACCCACCAGCCGCCACTGTGTAGAGCGCCAGCTAGAGACTTCCAGCAATATCCTTTGCCTGTCCCCGTCGCCTTTACTCTCTCGCCAGTGGACCCAGAAATACTCATGTCGATTTTAGAAAAGCTGCTAGAAAACCCACACGAATGATTTGATTTGAGTGGTGAAGGCTTGTGTAGGACCATCCACACTTTTTGGAATTGTTGATTGCACAAGATCGGTGCAAATGAGTGCCACAGAAAAAGTAAGCAACAACCCTCAGGTTATACATCAGAGTTTTCCATCTCCTAGACACCTGCCTTAACAAAGGCTTAGGGGGCATCTCTCCTAGTGGGTTAAACGCGCCCCCAGATACCAAACTGGAAATTTCCCTGATCCGGCGCCATATACATATACATATATACACACATGTACATATACAGAGAGAGAGAGAGAGAGAGAGAGAGAGAGAGAGAGAGAGAGAGACAGACAGACCACTACCCAGTGGCAGGGGGTTAGATTGGTGAGCGCCGGGACATATCTGCATGCCAGCAGGCCCTGTACACTGCACCTCTGGGGTTCTAACCTACTCCGAGATCTCTAGTCTATTAGCCTGGGGCCGCAAAGCACCCAGTTACCATAGTGTACCACGAGGAGGTCAGACTAGAGTCTTGTCTGGGGATAGGCTATATACCAGCAGGGGAGACTTACTCACTCGGCTCCCTTTTCGCACAACTAGTGGGCTATCTGGCGGCTAAGCGAATAGCAAGAGTAGGAAGCCCATGCAACTACAAGTACGCTCCGCTGTAGCACTAGACGCATCACACAGACCTGTGGATAACAACTCCACCACACACTATATATATATATATATATATATATATATATATATATATATATATATATATATATATATAGCAACGATAATAGCACAGGCACTTCACTTTCCAATTTAATTAGAAACCTCAATCTTAAAAATACTCCCTATTCACTTCACTGGTCAATACTTAAAAAGTCTAAATCATATACCCCGGGAGCATCCCATTGCCAACTTTGTACTTTGGAAACCTTTATGATAGCTACTGCTAATAAATCTAAAAACATTATTAACTCTAAGAATGAACTTATCTCCAGTTGCAGGCATAAACGTAAATTCAAGTATAGCAACCATAGTAATCCCCCAGACACCCCTCCCCCATTTGATTAAATACCCTCCCATCATCTCGGATCTTCCCTCCCTAGATCTCGAATCTCATTTCAGATTGTTCTAATTCCTGTTGCTCTATAATCTCTGCATATATCCCCCTCATCCCTTTAGCCTCCTCTTAACTTAAAAAATTTCCCATAAACTCCGTTAGCTTCACAATTCCCTCAACTTTAATACCTTTCTCCCACTAACCCCTAAATCATTTTACTTAACCTCCTTAACCGTATAATTTTTATATGACTTCCATTTCTTTCCCCTTTAACTTCTTTTAATACACTCTTCCGCTTCCCATCAACACTTCCAAACTTCTATCCTTCCCTCTCACCCTGATAACTAACCCGCCATTTTCTTATTATACCCTAGCCCTTTTTTCACTTGTTGATTCGCCTTATCTACTCTTAATCCCCTTTGCACACTCCGATATCGATCTCCTTACTGTTCTCTCTGTGCACTCTAAATTTTTTCCCCTCCTGCTTTTACTTTTAAATAATTCTTCTCACTCTTTTAATAGCCTCGATTATTCCCCCTTAGTTTACCTCGCCCTTCGCTCACTTCTCTCAGACCATGTTCAACCCCTAACCCGCCCTCACTCTACATCTTTTAACCCCCATAATATTTACTTTTAACTGCGATCTCCATTCTCACTCTGGTTTAATCTATTGTCACTACTTTAACTTCGTATGTCTCTTGCTTCTTTCTGCCATCATTAACCTAATTAATAATTTTCTTAATCAACCTCCTTATACCTTTTTTTTTTTTTTTTTTGGAAAATTTTTTGTTTCAAAGTTTAACTCTCCCTCTTCCATAAAGCACTAGCGTCTCGTAACTGCTCATCTTATTTCAACCCATACCTTTAACCACCTTGGGGATTCCCATTCCGGATATTCTTTCGAGGTCTAATTTACTCTTCCCTCATTCTAATACTCATTTTCGAGTTCCAATTTTATCGACTTTTCCCTCATTCTATTATTATTTTCTTATCGGGCAACCCATAATTTTCCTTGCGAGCTTAAAACTAATACTAATTTTATTATCTCTTTTTAATTTTTTATTTTTATTTTCTTATTTTTATTTTTATCTTTAATTTTAATTCTATTCTTATTTTACTTTTTTACTTTTTTAATCTTTCAATTTTTAATTTTTATTCTTACAATTTCTCTAATTCTACCCTTCAATATATTTTGCCTCATTGTTTATAAGTAAGGTCTCCTGATAAAACAACTAAACCCCGAACTCTATTTATAGACGCATTCTGGCATTTGAACTCTCCCTCCCAGCACTCGTTGACTTACTCCTACCCAATCCTTTCCCTTTTCTAGTTGAACCCAAATTCGCGCTAACATCCAATTTCTACTTTCATGCGACTCACCCCCCACAATCACACTCTTAGTTTTAACCGCATTCACTCTCCACACCCCTTTTTCCTTCTTCGCACCCGTTCTTCCCTCCCCCTACACACCCCTCACTCATTCCCTCCCTTGCCTACTGGTCGCACAGGAGCTTATGCCTTTCCTCATTTTCAAGCCGGCTTTCGCTTCGGGCTAACTTTAAAATATTTTCGCTACACTTTTTCCCATTTTAAAGCATTTTCTCTGACATCTTTGCCCAGGAAGTATTGTTAATGGCGAATATTTTCCACCTCACTCTCTTCTGAGCCTGCCTGCCTGCACTTATTGGACATTTTACCCTTTGGATTTTCTATTTTCGCCGCACCTGAAGTTGTGGCTTCTTGGAATTTAACTTTGATTCCTCTCTCACAACCTTTCAGGCCTTTTAACGACCTACCTATCTACATCTCATTCTCTCCGCTGGACTTTTCGACACCGGACTTTTTAGCAATCGGACATTTGCTTGCATTCGGGCAGAATTTTGCCCTGTGTTTCTTCCCCCTACAACTTTTATTTTATTTTTTCAAATTTTAAATCTTTGCCTTTGCCAACTTATCTATCCCAGCGACTTCCTCTGATGATAAGATTTTGATCTTTGAAAAGCCTGGCTTAAGGAAAATTTAACTTGAATAAATTGCCTTTTTTGCGGAATATACCTTGTTCTGAGCAATTGAATTGAATTATGATTTGACTTTTGCTTCTCTAATTCCTTTCCATTCTTCTTCATTCTACCTGCTCTATCCTGGATATTGAGCTATATACTCTTCACAATAGGTTTCACTTTTCCTAAAAGTTCGCTTTTAGTACACCACTTTATATATATATATATATATATATATATATATATATATATATATATATATATAATTTCGCGTACAACAAAATCGTAGAATAAATTTCAGAGGAAACATTCTTTTTTCAATCAATGAAACGGACAATGAAAAAAAGAAAATTGCTAAAATTTTCCTTAAGACCTTATCGTCTGACCCTCTAAGAGGAAACGTCAGATAGAGAAATTAAAAAATAAGAAAATCGAATTTTTTCCTCTCATATCTCATTCGATTTTCTTATTTTTTAATATATATATATATATATATATATATATATATATATATATATATATATATATATATATGATAATTTTATTTACACAGACATGTACAAAATCTGCGACACTGGCATGTCGATGTTATCGATCAACAGTTACTATAAACTGAGATCTCATCAGGCAGAGTTAGAATCCGATCTTAACCTCAGATCATATTTGGAGAGAATGAAGTGGAGGGATAGTGAAAGAGAAGAAGAAGGAAAGAAATT
>OY744549.1:46380510-46460510 GCA_963556195.1 Sepiola atlantica
TAATTCACAAACACATTGTAACTGTCAGTAACTGGCGTACATTTCGTACACGTATTATATTAGTTTCTGTAGATGTAAATCCGTTTAAACTCCAGTGTTTATAAAAAGTGCTCAATAACAAGTATTAGTATAACTTTTTTTATTCATACACACATTATTGTTTACATATGTGCATATATGTTTCGGTTGTACTCTTAACAGAGAGTCAACCTCATCAGACCAAAGAAGACAGAGAAGTGAGATGAATTTGGAAAACTTTCCTTTTAAATAAATCTTTTTTTAGGATGAGATATGTTTTTATAATTTAGTATCGGGTTTCATTCTTTACTTGCTAAATCTTTCAATTAGTTTCTATCTTTTTTTTTCTATATTTTATTGAATTTTTTATTGTTATTTTATTAAGTATTTAGTATATATTATATCTGTTATTTATTTTTTATTAGAAATTTAATGATTTCTGACTTTACTTTGTTCTATCTTATATTAGTTCGATCTCACTTTATCTTATTCCATCTTATATGACTTTTAGTTTGAATACAAAAGATTATCATTTGAACATCATAAGTCATCATTATTATTATTACCTATTATTATTACCTATTATTATAAAGTACTATTTTATATTATATATTATTAGTAGTATCATTATTAGCAATATCATTAATATTGCGATTACTATTATTTTTGTAATAGTAGTAGTAATACCAATATGAATATTATCATTGCTATTATTATGACAATTTTATGTTTAGTTTTATCACTATTGTCATTAGTGATAAAACTAAACATTGTCATTGGGAGGTGACGATGATTAAGTGGATATCGACACGGACTGAAGACCTCGGTAAATAGTATCTGTTCCGATGGATACTGCACGCCTGTCCTGTGCAGTTCTAGGAGGTCCACCCACCCAGGCTTTGCCTCCCCTCTTTGGGGAGGAGTAAGTTTATTGCTTACTGTCTGAGGCGCCCCTACCGGGAATGCCGACGGGGCTGCCCAGGCAATTTTTAAATGGCCAGAGTGCTCACCTCTCGAGCGCTGGCTTTTCAAACCCCACTTTCTCGACCCGATCTTGGGTCACATCTTACTTGTGGGAGTAAGATAAAACTGGCCTTGTGCCTAACTCCTGGGGAGAAGTAAATAAAACCTCGGTGTTTCAAGTTCGAATCCAGTCGATTTCGCAGTACCATTTTAACTTAGGGATGTTGGCAATCTTCTCGTGGTCCTTCCCGTAAGTACCCGATGTCTTTCCAGAAAGATGTCTAACTAGAAAAAAAACATCTGATTCACACGAAAGAAGAAGAAAACTATTGTCATTTTTTCGATTTATCTCCCCCCCCCCACCCACAAGGCAAGATGTAGGGGCGCCTCAGGCGATTAGCAATAAACTAACCCCTTCTCAAAGGGTGAGAAGGCAAAGCCTGGGAGGGTGAACCTCATAGAACTGCACAGGACCAGACAACCAATAGACCGGCGTAAATCCAAGCCTGAAGGCCCGGACGATACCGGATTGTCATTGTTATTACTATTGATTATATTATAATTATTATTATTTGAAATATTAATATTAGATTTATTATTATTATTATTAGTGGTATTATCATTGTTATTATTACTATTTTATTATTACTATTTTATTATCTGTTTTTGACATCAATATTTGTTATCGTCTAAATCCTTCATTAAATTAAACAAAGTTGGCTCGAACTGATATAAATATATTAATCTATCAGTTAAGTCTGTTTTTTCTTTTTCTTTTTCATTTTCTTCTTCTTTTTCTTTTTCTTTTTCTTTTTCATTTTCTTCTTCTTTTTCTTTTTCTTTTTCTTTTTCTTTTTCATTTTCTTCTTCTTTTACTTTTCTTCTTCTTTTTCTTTTTCTTTTCTTTTTCTTTTTCTAGGCTTCCGTATACGTAACTCGATGTTTCTTCTTTCTTTTTCTTCTTCTCTCAGATTGTTTTTTTTTGTTATTGTTTTTTTGTTTTGTGTTTTATTTCTATTTCGTCTGTCTCGTCTCGCGGATGGGGGGGGGGAGAAAGCGGTGAGGTTTGACTTCGTGTCAATCTACACATGACAGTCGCGGGTCGGACGGCTTCATAGACGCATCGTAATATTTTTATTTGAATTTTTTTTTTTCAAGCTGTTGATGCATATTGGCTGACCTCTTTATATTTTTAAACTCCCCTTCTTTTTTGATGATTGTAACTTAAGTGTGTTGCTTGTTCCCCTTTTTACCCCCCCCCCTCTCTTTGCCTATAATATTTCTTCTTTTTTTTGCTGGTGAATATTTCGTTTTCTATCATTTCAAATATGTAATTGTCCCACTAGCATTCTGAGGAGACTGGGAAGTCGAAATAAATTATAAATGCTGACAGTTACAATGTGTTTGTGATTTTTTAAATTTCTATATTCTTTTCTTTTTATATATATTAAACGGATTTACATCTACAGAAATGAATACAATAAGTATACTATATATATATATATATATATATATATATATATAATAAACATATTGTATTAGGTTCTGTAGATGTAAATCTGTTGAAACTCCAGTGTTTATAAAAAGTGCTCAATAACAAGTAGAGCTGTTCGTTAGTATATATTTTTTTTATTCATACAAACATTATTAGTTATATATGTGCATACGTGTTTCGGTTGTACTCTTCACGAGAAGGTGAACACTCTAGCCTACAAAAAATGCCTGGACGGCCCCGTTGGTATTCCCCGGTCGGTGCGCCTCAGACAGTAAGCAATAAACTTACTCCTCCCGCAAGAGGGGAGGCAAAGCCTGGGAGAATGGACCTCGTAGAACTGCACAGGACAGACCTATAGACCGGCGTAAATCAAGCCCCGACGGCCAAGACAATACCAGTCTATGGGGTGTAGTATCCATCGGAACAGATACTACACTTTGATCCCGATTCAATCTTTTCAGACCAAAAAAGACAGAGAAGTGAGATTAATTTGGAAAACTTCCTCATTAAGTAAATCTGTATGTATGTATGTATGTATGTATGTATGTATGTATGTATGTATGTATGTATGTATGTTTATAATTTTTACCGGTCAAGCTCAGTATCGGACTACATTCTTTACTTGTTAACTCTTTCAATTAGTTTCTGTTTTTAATCATTTCTATTACCTACCGTTTCTTCTATATCTTTCATTTTTAATGTATTTTTTATGTATGTTTGTATGTATGTTTGTATGTATGTATGTTTGTATGTTTGTTTGTATGTTTATATGGTTGTATGTTTGTTTTTATGTTTGTATGTATGTTTGTATTTATGTCTGTATGTATGTATGTTTGTATGTATGTTTGTATGGTTGTATGGTTGTATGTTTGTTTGTATGGTTGTATCTTTGTTTGTATGTTTGTATGTTTGTATGTATGTTTGTATTTATGTTTGTATGTTTGTATGTATGTTTGTTTGTATGTTTGTATTTATGTTTGTATGTATGTACGCTTGTGTGTTTGTATGTTTGTATGCATGTTTGTATGTATGTGTGTATGTATGTTTGTATGTATATTTGTATGCCTGTTTGTATGTATGTGTGTATGTATGTTTGTATTTATGTATGTATGTTTGTATGTTTGTATGTTTGTTCGTATGTGTTTGTTTATATGTATGTTTGTATGTATGTTTTTATGTATGTGTGTTTTTATGTATGTATGTTTGTTTGTATGTATGTTTTTTAAATGTATGTTTGTATGTATTATTTTATGCATGTTTGTATGTGTGTAACTATGTATGTTCGTATGTTTGTATGTATGTATGTATGTTTGTGTGTATATATGTTTGCATATTTGTATGTTTGTATGTATGTTTGTTTTCATGTTTGTATGTATGTATGTTTGTATGTAAGTTTGTATGTATTTTTGTATGTTTGTAAGTTTGTATGTATGTCTGTATGTATGTATTTTTGTATGTATGTATGTTTGTATGTATGTATGTGTCTATATATGTATGTTTGTATGCATGTTTGTGTTAGATTATGACTGGCCCTTTATTTTAAAGTGTGTAGATAGACTAGTATGAATTGTGAAGGAAATAGGATTAAGGGCATATGTGATTTTTGGACAAACAACTATGTATCATAGTGACTCATTTTGTAAAGTCATAACACATTTTGATGTATTCCGCCCGAGAAAAATGCTAGGGTCAAAAAAGGTTAGACAACATGAGTGAACGAATGTTTTGGCATGACAATAACACGTGTACATCAGGTGACGTCATTCATCTTTGTGTGAGAGATTAGTTTTGGGATGAGTTCGCCAGTGGAAGTCGAGGCAAAAGCATGCACAAACGATCAGCTCGAGGCGACAGAAATTGTCCAAAGATGTAGACGAAAAGTTTAGGGCTGAACAAGACAAGAACCCAATTAACTTCCCCCTATCTAGTTAGCAGTTTAGTAAGGTAACCAAAAAAAGTGACGGCAATCGAAGACGGCGACTCTCTCCCGGGCGTGACTTAAAGCAAATAAAACCCACCTTCTGATCCTCTCGAAACGTCTTCAAAGTCCTTTTTTTCGTCGAACCAAAGAGTATTGATTTACAGAATATAAAAACGCAACAAGACGAATGTTCGAACAGAGAAAACCCACGGCACAACATTTATGGAGGGGACCACTAGACGACGAAGAATAAAATTACGGCAAGAGAAAAATAAGGTAAAATATAAAATGCATTAAGATGTTTGAAAAAAATTGTTGAAAAAAAAAGGAGTTCAGATTTTTGTAATAACTTTTGATCATCGCATAAATGTACACTCAAAAAAAGTCCCCGTTGCAAAAGACTATATAACAGAAGGGACAGTTTACTTGTTTAATGTCGACAGTTTAAGGGCTTAAAATCGCCATTCGTTGATGCGCGTGTTTAAAAATGACTATTAAAAATCGCCTGTTTAAAAATTGACTATGAAAATGTTTTACAAAAGAATTTAAAAAAAGATTGTATCCGCTATTAATCCTTTCGTGAACTTTCGTATTGTTTCGATTACGAGAGGATGTAATTCGAACTGTTTGAGTGGTTTCGGAGAACTGCCTCAGTCGGAAGGATTAGCAATAACGTAATAATTATAAGACCCCCCCTTTTTAAGGGTTTATGCAACATTTGTATGTTTGTAAGTTTATTTATATGTATGTTTGTTAGTATGTGTGTATGTATGTTTGCATGAATGTTTGTATGTTTGTATGTTTGTATGTTTGTATGTTTGTTTGTATTTATGTATGTATGTATGTTTGTTTGTATGTTTGTATGGTTGTATGTTTGTATGTATGTTTGCATGTTTGTTGGTATGTTTGTTTGTATGCATGTGTGTATGTTTGTTTGTTTTTCTGTATGCATGTATGTATGTTTGTTTGTTTGTATGTATGTATGTTTGTTTGTTTGTATGTATGTGTGTATTTATGTATGTATGTATGTTTCCATGAATGTATGTATGTATGTATGTATGTTTGTTTGTTTGTATGTATGTGTGTATGTATGTATGTATGTTTCCATGAATGTATGTATGTTATATGTATGTTTTTATGTATGTATGTTTGTATTATTTTTGTATGTATATTTGTATGTTTTTATTTGTATGTATGTTTGTTTGTATGTATGTTTATATACGTTTGTATATGTTTTTGTGTTTGTATGTTTGTATGTATGAATATAATTATGTATGTATGTTTTATGTATGTTTGTATGTATGTTCGTATGTGTTGTATGTATGTATGTGTGTGTTTTATGTGTATATGTATGTATGTATATTTGTATGTATGTTTGTATGTATGTATGTTATTTTGTATATTTGTATGTTTTATGTTTGTATGTTTTTATGTGTGTATGTATGTATGTATGTTTGTATGTATGTTTGTATGTATGGTCGTATGTGTTTGTATGTATGTATGTTTGTATGTCTCTCTGTATGTATGTATGTGTTTATGTTTGTACATGTATGTATGTGTATGCATGTTTGTATATGTTTGTTTGTATGTTTTTCTGATTTTATGTTTGTATATTTATGTATGTATGTAGGTATGTTTGTATTTATGTTCATATGTATGTATGTTTGTATGTCTGTCTGTATGTATGTATGTTTTCATGTTTGTAGATGTATTTATAGGTATGTATGTTTGTATGTATGTTTGTTTGTTTTATATGTATGTATATTTGTATGTATGTTTGTTGTTTTATATGTATGTATGTTTGTATGTATCTATGTATGTATGGTTGTATATGTTTGTTTGTATGTGTATATGATTTTATTTTTGTATATGGGTGTATGTATATTGGTATGTTTGTATGTAGGTATATATGTATATATGTATGTTTGTATGCATGTATTTTTGTTCGTATGTATGCATGTGTGTATGTTTGTACGTATGTATGTGTGGGTGTATATATTTGTTCGTATGTTTGTATGTATTTATGTTTTTATGTTTGTATATGTATGTGTTATATCATGGATGGAGGTCCCATATTTTTGGAAACGATTAAGTTAGCTAGTGTGAATCATTGCTGGGATCAGTTGAGACAATATGTGCGGATTAAGCTGACATGCATTGAAGGGGATTGTTGTGAATGAATCATTTTGTCAAACCATAACAAAGTGACAAATTCGGCCCCGACACAGGAAATCTCGGGTCGGAGAAGTCAGATATGGAACGATTGTTGAATATCGTAACTGATTTGCCGAGGGGGGGGGGGGCACGTGTCTGTTACGTCATTTTTTTTTCTCAAAAACTGGAGGTTTTGAAAAGAGTAAGCTTTGGGAGTGAGAGCGAGAAGACCAATGATGTAGCCGTTCGTCCTGAAAGCAAGCGGACCCATGAGAAATGGGCTAAAATGTTATGGTTTGGATCTCGAATGAGATCTGAGATATATCCCCGTGCACCCGTCGCACCCCACAACGAAATGTATGAATGAGAGAAGAGTGGAACCAGGCGAATGGATGGAAACCCCTCTACAGCACAAGACAGATGAATAAAAGAATTGAATCTCTTTCTAGGAAAAACCTGTCTCCGAGTTTTGTCTCCTGTATGAAAACATAGTGTGTTCATAGAACTAAAGCAACCAGCATCGATTACGGCCAGGGACGTAATGAACCCACGACACAGATATCGACGACGACCAGTAGACGAAGAAAAAACGATAAGGCAACTTTTTGTGTATAACATTTTCGGGTCCTAATTTGATAAAGTGAAAAGAAAATCCGTGACAGTTAAAAAAGAAAGGAAAAGTGCACCATGTTTTAAAAAGTAAAGTGTTTAAAAGAAAAACATGTTTTAAAAAGAAAAGAATTTAAAATAAGTTGTTTAAAAAGAAAAGTGTTTGATGTAGTATAAAGAATGAATAGAGAAATCTATAAAGGTTATATACATTTATATAATAACGAGAAAAAAGTTAAGAACGATTATGAAAGTGTAAAATGTTGAGACGTTGTTAAAAACTGTTAATTATTCATGCATCTGTGAAAGATATTACGAACTTTAAATCGATTTTATGAGACGAGCCTTGGCCGGCGCTTCAGGGGGATTTTCGTGTTATTTTTACACTTTCGTATTTCGAGAAGCATTGATTAAAAGACCTGTGAGCCCATTGAAAAAAAGCGTAGAATGTAACATATATATGTTTGTATGTTTGTATGTATGTTTGTATGTATGTATGTTTGTATGTATGTATGTATGATTGTATGTATGTATGTTTGTATGTATGATTGTATGTATGTATGTTTGTATGTATGATTGTATGTTTGTATGTTTGTCATGTATGTATGTTTGTATGTATGTTTGTATGTTTGTATGCATGTGTGTACGTATGTACGCATGTACGTATGTTTGTATGTATGCATGTCTGTATGTATGTATGTTTGTATGTATGTTTGTTTGTATGTATGTGTGTATGTATGTTTGTATGTATGTTTGTATGTATGTTTGTATGTTTTTATATATGTATATATGTATGTATGTTTGTATGTTTGTATGTATGGTTGTATGTTTGTATGTTTGTATATGTTTATTTGTATGTTTGTATGTTTTTATGTTTGTATGTATGTTTGTATGTATGTATGTTTGTATGTAGGTATTTTTGTATGTATGTTTGTATGTATGTATGTTTGCATGTATGTTTGTATGTATGTATGTTTGTATGTTTGTTTGTATGTTTTTACGTTTTTATGTTTGTATGTTTGTATGTATGTATGTATGTATGTTTGTATGTTTGTATATGGTTGTATATGTTTGTTTATATTTTTGTATGTATGTTTGTATGTATGTGTGTATGTATGTATGTTTGTTTTTTGTATGTATGTATGTTTGTATGTATGTATGTATGTTTGTATGTATGTATGTTTGTATCTTTGTATGTTTGTATGTAATTTTGTATGTTTGTATGTATAATGTATGTATGTTTTTATGCATGTATATTTGTATGTGTATGTATGTATGTATGTATTTATGTATATATGCATACATGCATAGAGAGAGACGGACATAGAGAGAGTAATAACTTCACCATATATTTGTATGTATATGTTGCGTTATTTGACTCGAAAGAATTCATGTAATTACAATTTTTAGGCCCAGAAAGAAACATATTTTCCGTTTAATGAACCGTTGTCAAGTGTTGAACGACGATGCAATCAAAAGAGAAGAGAAACCCTTACAATAAAGAGAGATAGAGAGAGAGTAGAGAGAGAGAGAGTAGAGAGAGAGAGAGTAGAGAGAGAGGAAGAGAAAGAGAAATCTCGTTGGGTAAAGAAATTCGAACGATGACGAATAGGAAGTGGCAAAGAGATAAAACGAAAGTGAAAGTAGACCCATTTATATAAACCGAAAGTGAAAATAGAAAACACACTGCTAGGTAAAAGTTAAGTTATATTTAGGTTGAGGCATGCAGATATCTCATAACATCTAATAATAGTTTTAATAATCAACTAAAAATTATTGTACGAACTACCATCTCTCAAATCAAAGATTATGCAAGGTAAATATTACCACTTGTACAATCGCCACCAGCTTCTAAAGCTGCCTGGAAACCGCATCAACTGATTTCACAAGGATTTTTTTTTTCTTTTTTTTTTACTAATGAGTCAAAGTTCATCAAAGCTAAAACACTGTTCGAGCGTGTTTCAAGAAACTGTAAATCAGTTTTATCAGCTAAACCAAAAACATTCCACATTGTAAGCCCCCCCCCCCAACTACTTAAACCAAATAGAGGGTAGCACGCTAATTTCTCTCTACGAATTAATAAATCTCACGCTCCTTAAACTACGTTTTGCAATTACTTTCAGTTTTAGAATCTGTAAAACATCCAATCACAGCAAAGCTTACATCGACATCAAATCGATAAGTATTGTTTCTTTCCAATGTTTAATCACCTAACTTTGTTCTGGTTTATTTGTTCGAAAATAAGATTCTATTTTTTAGGCGATTACCTGTACACAGTAAACACCTTTTTACAAACTGGATAAATTGACAGATGAATGGTGATGAAGCATTAGAGCATTGAAAAAAGCAGCTGAACCAGAAAACTGCATTTTTCCCCCATTGCCATAAGCATCGCCGGCTGAATGTGAGAATTAACGAAAAAATAGCGCACGATTCTTGCTCAATTCATTACTTGTAAGAATTATATTTTAGTAATAACTTACAAGTATAACTCTGTACATGTATATATATATATATATATATATATATATATATATATATATATATATATGTATATATATATATATATATATATATATATAATATTATAATATAAAATGAAGTAATAAAATAAGGTGTCAATCAAATTTTATTAGAATTCAAAGTTCATGCAAAGCATCCTTAAGTCCTTAGCTCATGAGTTTTCAAAGATAATTCTGCTCTTCTGGCTAGATGTGATGGGAGTCCGTCTTGTTTTGCTCAATTCGGATTTAGCGGGTTTTCTAATTAAACAACGAATTTGGATTTGACTTGAGTTGCACATGTTGGGATTTCGGAACTTTGATTGGACTTTTTGTATTATTTTGATTGATTTATTTTTCATTAACATTGAATATGGACACATTTCGCGACTGGATAACTTTGCCGGCCCCTTCAATTTCACGTATTTGGACTGCTGTTTGTATCTTGGAGTAATGTCCTTCCTGATTATGCTTCTCAACTTGTATGACCTGGATGGACTGTATGGATTCAACAAAAGTATGTTTTTGGATTGATATGTTTGATGTTATGTATTTTTATATATTTGTGTATATAATTTTATATATTTTCAAAGCGTAATTTTATTGCCTGTAGTAGTATAACTGCGGTAATGGTCCTCTGAAGAGAAGAATTATCTTTGAAAACTCATGAGCTAAGGACTTAAAGATACTTTGCTTGAACTTTGAATTCTAATAAAATTTGATTGACACCTTATTTTATTACTTCATTTTATATTATAATATTCATGCTCTATCCAGTATATTGAGCTTCAGTTTTTTATCCGGATGTTTCACTAATTATAAGATATTAGTTGACGCTTATATCTTTTGTTGGATTGCTTCATATATATATATATATATATATATTTGTGCTATAATGAAATAATTCCAGGAGGAAATCCAGGTATGAGAGCTCAATGTAATAAACAGAGCAAGAATGAAATAAAATGTTACGGTGGGTGTGGAGCAGTTTCAAAAATGTAATCGTCTAAATCGAATGCTTGAAAATACCACAAGGTTGAAATAAATTATTGTATCGATGGTAATGTAATTTCGTGTTACTACATTTTATTTTATTTTTTATATATATATATATATATATATATATATATATATATATATATATATATATATATATATATATATATATATATAGTCTCGGAAGTTTCTCAACCATTAAAACTATATTAAAATAAACAAAAAAACTTATAGTCCCAAGTTTTCCAGTGGAAAATCACTCATGTAAGTCAATTTATTTTTAACAGTTATTATATTAGTTTGTTTCTAACACTATTTTAAGAGATCATCAGTTGTTTACCATGAAAAACTGTTTCGGGAATTTAAATATATATGTATATATTATATGGTAACCTTATATATATATATATATATATATATATATATATATATATATATATATACATTATATACTTACTTCATATATATATATTATATACCATATATATATATAAATATATATATATATATTTTTATATATTTATGAGAAATGAATATGATAAGAAAGTCTATAGCATGGGATTTTATTCAAAATTCCATATGTGTGCCAGCAATCGCCACCAGCTTCTAAAGCTGCCTGGAAACCGTATCAACTGATTTCACAATGAACTTTTTTTCTTTTTTTACGAATGAGTCAACAGATATAAAGGCTAAAAACCCACTCGAAGATTAAGGTGAACAAGATGGATGGATTGACAGATAAATGGTGATGAATACTATGAGAGTACAGAAAACAGCATTTTCTCCCATTGTCAAAAACATCGCTCATGGAATGTTAGGACTAAAGGAAAAAAAAACGCATAAATCATAACTCTCTCACCCCCATCCCCATTCATTTCTTGTAAAAATTATATTTCAGTAATAACTTACAAATATAGGGTGTTACTTTCCAATCACGCTGTACATACATACACACACACACACACACACACACAAACACATATATATATATATATATATATATATATTTATTAAATATTTTAATACCTACAGACATCGATGTTTCATGCTAACGCAATCTTCAGCGTAGGAACTAATTCCAACGGTCGGTGGGCGCGAACCCCGATCACAAATCGCCACTGATTCGTAGTCGAGAGGCCATAGCCAATTAGTTAGTAAATAGAGAGGAATTTACATGTAAATAGCGAGTCGGCGGCTAGATTTACCCAAGCAGTTTAGAGTGATCTACGAACGGCGTTCGGATTGTGCACATGTATATATATATATATATATATATATATATATATATATATATATATATATATATATATATATATATATATATATATATACATGTGCACAATCCGAACGCCGTTCGTAGATCACTCTAAACTGCTTTGGTAAATCTAGCCGCCGACTTGCTATTTACATGTATATATATATATATATATATATATATATATATATATATATATATATATCCGCTTGCTTTTGGAGTCTAGGTTGATTCTGTAGATGGGGTTCGAACCTTGCGACCGTCTGAGATTATCATTCCCTACACTGATGAGAGCGAAAGCGTGAAACTCTGGCGTATGTAGGTGAAAATAATTTAATATTATTTACTTAAAAGTGATGTTGTTCTCAGCCCCTTTAATAGGTTGACCCCTGTTCGGGGAAGTTGAAAATAGACTGACACGTAGCAATAAGGCATATTCCGACAACGTTCGTTGAATACTCTAGTCAGTCTTCCTTCGCATAAATAGAACTTAAATTATTTTCTTGACGTGTTGATGTCTCGTGGCCGTATGGTGATGACGCTTGCTTGCGGAGTCTAAGTTGATTCTGTAGCAGGGGTTCGAACCTCGCGACCGTCTGAGATTGTCATTCCCTACACTGATGAGAGCGAAAGCGTGGAACGCTGGCGTATGTAGGTGAAAATAATTTAATATTATTTACTTAAAATTTATATATATATATATATATATATATATATATATATATATATATATATATATATATATATATATATATATATATATATATATGTAGAAGGATGGAAAGGAATATATATATATATATATATATATATATATATATATATATATATGTAGAAGGATGGAAAGGAATTAGAAAAGCAAAAGTCAAATCGTATTTCTATTCAGTTGCTCAGAGCAAGGTATATTCCGCAAAAAGGCAATTTATTCAAGTTAAATTTTTCCAGGCTTTTCAAAGATCAAAATCTTATCATCAGAGGAAGTCGCTGGGATAGATAAGTTGGCAAAGGCCAAGATTTAAAATTTGAAAAAGTAAAATAAAAATTGTAGGGAAAAAACACAAGGCAAAACTCTGCACGAATGCAAGCAAATGTCCGATTGCAAGAAAGTCCGGTGGAGAAAGTAAAATGTAGATAGGTAGGTCGTTAAAAGGCACGAGAAGTGACAAGAGGGGAATCAAAGTTAAATTCCAAAAACCACATCTTCAGGTGCGGCGAAGATAGATAGAATCCAGAAGGTCAAATAAACGGTACGTTCGTGGATGCAACAAGGCTCAGTAAAACGTGAGGTGGAAAGTATTCGCCATTTAAAAAGATCTCCTCGGCTGAAAATCATGGAATAGATTTAAATTGGCAAAAAGACAGCGAATTAATATTTAAAGGCTTGCCCGTTGAAAAACAAGACTAGTCTGAAGAATGGCAAAAACTCACTTTTGCTTTTCTAATTCCTTTTAATCCTTCTACATATCTATCTGCTCTATCCTGGATATTGAGCTGTATACTTTTCACAATAGGTTTTACCTTTCCTAAAAGTTCGCTTTTAGTTCACCACTTTATATATGTATATATATATATATATATATATATATATATATATATATATATATATATATATATATATATATATATGTGTATATATATGTATATATGTATACATATATATGTATATATGTATATGTATATATGTATATGTATATGTATATGTATATATATATATATGTATATATATATATGTGTATATATATGTATATATGTATATATATATATGTATATATGTATATGTATATATGTATATGTATATATATATATATATATATATATATATATATATAGATAGATATGTATATATATATGTATATATGTATATGTATATATATATGTATATGTATATGTATATATATATATATATATATATATATATATATATATATATATATATATATATATATATATATATACTCCATAGTTTTCTGACACTGAAGAATGCCCATCAACATCTGTCTATAGAAAAAGTCTTATTAATTGTTAAATAAGTTTAAACTTTGCATAAATTGTTTGTTAAAATTAAAGGAAATGGTTTATTTATTTTAAACACATCAATAATAAAATGTGTTTTTTTCAATGAAAATTATTTGTTTATTACTATATTAAACTAAAATATAATTAAACAAATGCATTATTATTATTAAACTATAATTTGAAAGCACAATAACAATCATAAAAAATCGCAAATCACATGTTAGTTGGAAAAACAATAAACTGTTCGATATTCCGTTTAACAGAGTTAATATAGATTCGGCGATTTATTACTATATCCAACAGAACAAAAAAGGGGTGAATTAAAAAAACAACAAATAGGCAGCAAGAAAATGTGACCAACGGCAAGAAAAGTAACTCTACCTGGATAATTTTTGTTGTTGTAATCAAGTTTAGATCGAGTTTTACTTCAAAACAAAAGTAGTGTTTGGAAGATCGTTTATAGATCGTAGGAGATTCCGGTGCATTGAACAATAAAAAAGTAAGGGGGCGTTTGAAGTCGTCGTTTAAAAAGGTTGTAATATTGAACAATAAAAAAAAGTCTCCTTTTGAAAAAGATATTAGGTTCAATTTTATGTATTGGATTGATTATTAAGTTTATGGCAAATAACACCCTACCTGAGAATTCATCATTCAAACTCCTCGGCCTAACCTTAACAAGTAACATGAATTGGAACAAATACATAGAAGACATTGCCAAGACTGCCACAAAGAAGGTTGGCTCCCTTTACCGTGCTAGTAAACTCCTCACACCTGACATTATCCTGTATCTCTACAAAGCCACCATCCGCCCATGCATGGAGTATTGTTGCCACATCTTGGCTGGTGCATCATCTACTGGTCTCTCCCTCCTTGACAAGGTCCCAAAAAGAGTCGCAAACCTAATAGGTCCCTCACTGTCAACCAAGCTCCAGTCCCTGTCCCATCGCCGTAATGTAGCATCCTTGTGCTTATTTTACAAATACTTCAATGGATTATGCTCCGATGAATTGGCTACTCTAGTGCCCCCTCGACGTAAATTCACTAGACCAACTCGACAATCAACTAAATCCCATCCATTCAATGACATGCAGAAATTTAAAATTAATGTAAACAGATATCTCGCTGCGCAGATCCTAGTTTACGTTGATTTCCTCAACCTTCCCCCCTTTTCTTTCTTCTCAGTAGCCCTTACGTCTACAGTGGCGGCCTGCCTTGTTTTGGGGTGAGCTACATTAAAAAGAAATTGTGTTGATGTATTTAGTTAATTATGTTGGATTTATCTAATAATGGTTTATAAATCTATTATACGGTCTGTGTGAGATGGAGGGGTGTATCTTCAACATCTATAATTCCTTTAATTCTGTTTGTTAGTTAGTTATATTTCTAGGTGTTTAATTAGGGGATTCATGTATTTAACATGTAAGAAATGTTAAAGTGAGATGGGTATCTACTTATTAATGTTATATATGTGGTGGATAGGGTTAGGCTGTATTGGGATTTGTAAGGGTGATATAGTTGTGGTTGTTGTATGTGCAATATATCCGGGGGTGTTATGTTGTATATAAAAATTAGATATAATTTTGGAAAGTTCTAGGGGATGGTGGCTATTTCATTTTTGTTTTTAATTTGATTTTATTGTATGGAGTTCATTGGTCTTAAGAGGTATTAAGAGGTGATTACCATTGACAGTCCATTGGGCTAGCAGAATTGTTTTTTTTGTGGGGACATTTTTGAAGACTTCGGTTTTCAGTGTTTATGCAATTTATGGAAGGGTTCTTGATTGCTTGTTGAATCCTGAATTTTTCAGTGGTATATAGGGAACAAATCCTGGAGGTAGGGCTATAAGAATTGGTTTGTCGGTGATCCTTCATTCTATTTTATAGGGAGTATTGGACCTCTTCAATACCCAAATAGTAGTTGCTAGGGTGTGATGTGGTCTTTATTGGAGTATCTGAAGGTGTGGTTGAGTCATTTTAATATAAAGTACTTCCTTCTTGGATATGACTTTGGCTTCGTATACATTGGAACTGATTGTGTATCTTAAATTGTTTGGGACTATTCAAATAATTTCCAACGAGGTTGATAAGTTTACCCATTCCTTTATTTATATTTTATTATCGCTTATGTTTGAATTCATGTTTTGAAACTTGACGTAAATCATTGATCTATGACGTCACGCAAAAGCTATAATTATTTTGGTCTGGTAATGTTTTAAGCTCTATTTATAAATCCAAATAGATTAGTTTGTAGAAACTCAGACTGAAGATCTCAAGGTTTCGGCTTTGATTACTGGTTAAGGGGCAGGTCTTGGTTGACGGTGTTGGTTTATAGGCTAGAATTGATCCTACTGATGGAATTTATATATATATATATATATATATATATATATATAGAGAGAGAGAGAGAGAGAGAGAGAGGGAGAGAGAGAATGGTAGTTTGCTTGAAGCATTGCTGGGAATAGCAGTAGTATGTTTTTAAAAAAGGCTGTGGGCAATGCAAATTCCGGGTGGGATGTAAGCTGGAAGGAACCATAATAATAAATCGAAATCGAAATGGGACTTTAAAGTTATGTTATGTGGTGTTCAAAAATATGTGTGTAATATTGGATAAATGATAGGTATTGTATGGTGATCGATTAACTGTTAGTTTTGATAATATATATTTTTTATTTATTTATTGATTGTTGTTTTATTTTCGTATTATTACACACATATTTTTGAACACCACATTTATATGCATAAAATAACTTTAAAACTTATTAATTTCTATTCTCTGCGGGACTGGTTTGCTCCTACGATGTCTTCTGTCTTCTGACATCCATTTTGGTATATTTTCTGCACAGACGGAGTTTTTCTCTGGTGTTTATTATTTTTGACAAAGGGGAGTCTCTGCTTTCAGCACGAATATTGTACCGTATATATATATATATATATATATTTCCTTTCAACTTGCATCTTACCCGGAATTGCATTGCCCACAGCCTTTCAAAAACTTACTACTAATATATATATATATATATATATATATATATATATATATATATATATATATATATATATATATATATGTGTGTGTGTGTGTGTGTGTATATATATCATCATGGACTCTCCCGTCGATTTCGACGTATGAGGTCTAGACAACTCAAAATTTGTTTAGTCTACGATGGATGTAGCATGCTTACATTTACTCAATCGTAAATGGCATTTGAGTCCTGCGAGAGATTTGCAAACCAGCCCGCAATGGATGCAAGAAGGAAGATCTTGAGAAAAATCGGCTGGGATACTTGTAGATGTTTTTGTTCTTTCGCGTCTTTCGCGCTGTTGATCAATGGCAGTTACAGAGAACCGCCTGATGCCCCTCTGGCAGTCAGATCGCCATTTCTTCCGTCGAGAAGCAAGCTATATATATATATATATATATATACATATATATATACATATATATATATGTATGTATGTATATATATATACATATATATGTGTGCGTGTATATATATGTATATATATATGTGTGTGTGTATATATATATGTATATATATGTATATACGTATATATACATACATTTATATACATATATATCTACATATATATATATGTGTGCGTGTATATACATATACATATATATGTAGATATATATGTATATAAATGTATGTATATATACATATATACATATATATATATACATATATATATACATGCACACACACACACACACACATATATATATATATATATATATATATATATATATATATATTCACCCATATATTTATACACTTATATATATAGACAACTGAGATAATCTGTATGTCGTGTCATCCTTGTTGTTCGGTTGATCAGCTTATCCCACCGTTTGCGAAATCTCTGCCGGCTTCCTCGCGTCTACCAAGATCTGCTCCGATCTGTTCACCTCTGCTCTCTGCTTAACTACGGCACCTCAATCTGTTTACTTACATCCGGAAATCCTAAACGTCTTTTGTCTTAGTCGCCGCCCCAATATAAATTTTTAAAAACTGACTACTTCCGCGCTCTCCATCTCAACCACTCCCAGGTGACTACTAATCCAACTTCCGATTGCCTTTCTGCACCCTGGTGAATGATTGCCTCACATTGTCCATAGTATCATAGCAGTGTTGCACTGCTAGTTTAACAACCGTTGTAATGTCGGAATCTCTAGAATTTCTTGCGTCGTAGAACTCTCGTCTGTTGATCCCGAAACGGGGCGATGTGTCGCCTATTCGCATTTCCCAGCTGCAGGGAACTATTTGTACTAACCGTGGCTCTTTCTTTCTCCATTGCCTCGCCGTTGTATGGAACTATTTGTACTAACCGTGGCTCTTTCTTCACTTTTATTGTTGTCCCCGCTTTGTGTCGTGGCTGCTATCTGTCTGTCGCTTCGACGAGCGTCACAATACTCGCTTGCTTCTTCCATCATACCGGCGGTTTCTTTCGGGGCTGAAATCAAATCCCCCACGCACAATAAAATATAACAATGCTTCTCCTTTTTAATGTAGAGCCATTTATTCTATCTAGCTTGTCGATACTGGGCAAGTTCGTTGTAGCAGAGAGAGAAGCTTACGCTAGTTAATTTCTTAATTATTCACCTAATCACTTCTGAGGGAAGGAAGAGGGGGATATCGTCTGGCTCTCATTTTTGAGGGATCCGAAATCCCCTAGCGTGTAATCGCTACATGGCTAAAGCGTGTTGACTCGTTGGCTTCCAGTCAAGAAGTCCTAATTTCAACTTAGCTTTCCCACCTGGAAAACTGTGACGTCACGAAACCTCATGATCGACGCACAGGTGTGACCTAACCCTCGACCCCCGAGGTCTCGTCAACTGTCACCCGAACCGTGAGAAAACGTCGCACCAAAATTGCACGAGGTGACTCCGCTAAAAATCGCGCAAGTCAAACCCGATCTCCAACAGATATGTCAATTCCCATAGGGCCATTATCCAACAACAGTAGCAGGTCAATAAACCACCGTATTTCACATATTGTTACCACCATTATAATTACCCGTGCCGCTATAACTGAACCTGACTCTTACGTCGGTCAAACTAGAAACGAAACATTTATGAAGTTTATTTCCAAAGTTAACCAAAATTCAACTAAGATATTCGCTTCATTGACTGTTAGAGTACGTCCCCATTCCGGTAAAATTACTATTAAATATGGGAAACGGTGGGGGCTCTGCTTTATTACTGTCAGCCGAATCAGTTCAGTCGGCCATTACAATGTCTTCTGAGCGCCGGATCATTACAAACTCTTCTCTTTCCCTCTCTCCCTTTCTTTCTCTCTCTCTTTCTCTCTCTCTCCCTTTCCCTCTCTTTCTCTCTCTCTTTTTCTCTATCTTTCTCTTTCTCTCTTTTTCTCCCCCTCTCTCTCTCTTTATCTCTCTCTCTTTCTCTTTCTCTCTTTCTCTCTCTCTCCGTCTCCCTCTCTTTCTCTCTTTTCTCTCTCCCCCCTCTCTCTCTTTCTCTCTCTCGATCTCTCTCTCGATCTCTCTCTATCTATCTCTTTTTCTCTCTTTCTCTCTCTCCCCTCTCTTACTCTCTCTCTCTCGCACTCTTCCTCTCTTTCTCTCTCTCTTTCTCTCCCCTCTTTTTCTCCCCCTCTCCCTATCTATCTCTCACTCTTTCTCTCTCTCTCTCCTTCTCTCTCCATAATTAATCCCGAGGGGTTACGTGGACGTTGTTTGTCTTCATTTCACCAAGTAAGATTGCTATCAAAATTCTATCTGTAGTCACGTTTTTTGTCTTCTTTCTTTTTTCTATTTCATGTTGGTTTCAATAAACCTAAAACCCGATGAAAAAGGGTTTTCTACATCGGTCAGTCAGTCCATCGCGGTTCAGTTTGATTTTTTGTTTTCATCGCTAACCGCGCACATTGAATAGACGTATCTTAAATTAGATGCGTCCCAGCTTCTCTGTAGAAGGATCTGTCTGTCGGACGGCTCATAACGCTTAAGTATGAAATATAAGGTTCGTCACGCTTGTATAATGCTTAAGTTTAAAATATCTTGACAGCACAAGTAACAATGCTATTTCAAACATGACAGACCAACGAAAATACTAAGTTTGAATGATCATTTTAGTTGAAGTTAAATAGCATGGCAGACCAAAGAAAAATGCTATTTTGAACGTAGCGTGACAGACCAACAAAAATCCTTAGTTTTAAATACCTGTTGCGTTGATATGCCATGCTTAGTAATGAAATAGCGTAACAAAGCAACGAAAATAGCATTTCCGTTGGTCTGTCACAATTAAGTGTGACATAATGCTGCAGACAAAGGAAAATGCTATTTCGAATTTAGCGTGACAGACCAAAGAATATGCTACGTTTGAAATATCATTTGCATTTGATTTGCCATGCGTAGGTGTGACATAGTGACAGACAGCCAAAAAAATGCCATTTCGAACTTAGCGTGACAGACCAACAAAAATGGCAAGTTTTAAATACCATTTGCGTTGGTTGTTCAGGATTAAGGGTGACATAACATGGCAGACCAATGGAACATTCTATTTAAAACTTTGCATGACAGACCATCGAAGAGAAAAAGACATTTGAATACATACATCATCATCATCATCATCATCATCATCATCATCATCATCATCATCATCATCATCATCGCCGTCATCATCATCATCATCGCTATCATCATTGTCGTCGTCATCATCATCGTCATTATCATCGTCATCATCATCGTCATCATCATCATCATCATCATCATCATCATCATCATCATCATCATCGTCGCCGTCATCATCATCATCAGCATCGCCATCATCATTGTCGTCATCATCATCGTCATTATCATCGTCATCATCATCATCATCATCATCCTCGTCGTCGTCGTCATCGTCGTCATTGTCGTCATCATCATTGTCGTCGCCATCATCATCATCATCATCATCATCATCATCATCATCATCATCATCGTCATCGTCATCATCGCCGTCATCATCATCATCATCATTATCATTGTCATCGTCATCATCATCATCATCATCGTCGTCATCATCATCATCATCATCATCATCATCATCATCATCATCATCATCATCATCAGTCTTTTTTTATTTCACTCCTAGTGGAGGAACCCATCCTTATTTCTTTCCGACTTATTTTTTGCACCTTGTCTAAGAAAGGAGAGGTTATTGGTGGATGAAGGAGCCAAGATGTTGCAACAATACTCCATGCACAGGCTAATGGCGGATTTTTAGAGGTATAGGGTACCGGCAGATGTGAGAAGTTGTATAGTTCTTTTGTCGGCAGACTTGGCAGCATCTTCTGTGTTCTTATTCTATTTTATGTTTCTCGAGAGTGCCAAGCCGAGAAGTTTGGACGTTGGGGTCTCGGAAAAAGTGCTATTAGATGCGCTAATCGAACGGAAACTATACGGTATGATGATTTACATAAAGCAGACATGGTCATGCATCAGTTGTGTATCCTTGTGACACGGCATCTTTCTTTCATAGTAATCAGGTTGCATCGGACAGTTAATAGAATAAATACACTCGAATCACAAGGTTAGTTAATAAACTATGCAGCTATGTATTCTCGCCGATACATGACACATGACAACTACAAAAAGAGTTATACTTTGTAGTTAGTCTATTTCTGAGAATGTCGGGGCCGAGTAATGCTGGACTGATTTGAATTATTTTTGCATTAAGAAAGTTAGGGTAGAGATTTGGGGGGAGGGGGTGACCTGTCTGCGAGGGAGAGGCTAGTGGTTAATGCACCAACCCAGATATAGCAACAATACTATATGCATGGGCGAATGCTGGATTTATAGAGATATATGGTACTAGCAGGTGTTAGAAGTTTTCTAACCCGATGAAACGATGAGCCGGTCCCAAGAAAGAAGCAATTAGCATAGAAAATCGTCTGGCATCAAGGGACCTATACAATGAAGGGGTGTGATTTTGCTATTAGCTGGGTGGGTTCGGGGTGCATTTACGCTGATGAGGGTGCACAATTATGGTTAATTCTAACGGACCACATTCCGTGGAAGTACTAGCACAGGAATGCAACACAGCGACGATACTATAGGGACCGGAGCTTAGAACACAGGGCGGAACCTATTAGGTTAAAAATTATTTTTAGCGCCCTGATTAATAGGAAGGGGCCAATGGTGGGTTTGTAGAAGTATAGGGTACTCGCAAGTGTGATAAGTTTTCTAACCCGTAGATCAGGGGCGGGCAACCTTTTCGGAGTGAGGGGCAGATGAGACTTTTGGAAGGAGATCGCGGGCCGGACTGAAAAACAAAATCTCAGAATTACTATATTTTGTTTACATGAATAAATTGTACAAAAATTGCATTGAACACTCTACAAATCTGATATTTTTTCTCAAGAGACTTCTGTATGTGATGTATTATAAGGCGCCGACGAAGAGCAATCATAAAAAATAATGACGGGGGAAGTAGCAAGTTGATTTAGCATTCGTTTTGACACACCTCACATAAGTTCTATGGTTCATGCCCTTTCCTCGTCTCTCGTTTTCTCTTTGCTTCTCTCTTTCTCTATTTTTATCTCAGGCCAAGGATTTGAAATTAATAGTTAAAGAAAAATGATATATACATGCATCATCGCTCGCTGATATTTATACATTTTTATCCCACTGTAAATCTTAATTGAAAACTACATTTACGTCTATGTGACAAAATGATATGAGTTTTACTGGGAGGTCCGCGGGCCAGATTGCAATAATAAAGCATAACAGGGTGGCGGGCCGGACGCTAAGCCTTCGCGGGCCGGATGTGGCCAGCGGGCCGTAGGTAGCCCGCCCCTGCAGTAGAGGGGGCTACTTTTTTGCAGCAGACTCGGCAGCATCTTCTATGTACTTATTCTATTTTATGTTGCTCGAGATTGTCAGGCCGAGAGGTTTGAATGTTGGACAGTTGGGAAGAGTTCGAGTTTGACGGAAATCGTGGTGTTTAATCAAGAGGTACTCTTATAGCTGACGCACCGCGTTTCCGTGACTTCGCGTCCTCAACGTTCGGGCAGGTTACGGAAGTGCCCGAGACTTGAAGAGGCGAAAACTGTCAAACGCTACATTTAAAACTGGCAGCAGATAAATTACGACGAAGAAAATCAAACTTAAATACATATATAAAAATAAAGAACCTACTGTTATTGATTAGATGTTTATTTTTGTTTTGTTTTGTTTTTTTGTCAAAGGAAACATTGTTGATTAAATGTTTTTAAATGTTTTTTTTGTTTATACACCCGAAAGTTTCAAAAGATGATTTTGTTTGATTTGTTGCAAATGTTGTTTTTTTTACATGTTTTTTTTTACATGTTTTTTTACATGTTTTTTTACATGTTTTTTACATGTTTTTTGCATGTTTTTTAACATGTTTTTTACATGTTTTTTACATTTTTTTACATGTTTTTTTACATGTTTTTGTTACATGTTTTTTTTTTACATGTTTTTTTTTACATGTTTTTTTTTTTACATGTTTTATTTTACATGTTTTTTTTACATGTTTTTCAAAATTTCAATTAGTTCTTCAGGAGATTCAACCAGCTGACAGAGATGATAGAAATTTTTTTATTATTATTATTATTGAACGCGATTAATTTCTTCAAAAAGTTATCGGCTGCTTGCTGTAGCCTGATTGTCTAATGGCTGCTGCAACCTGATTGGTTAATAGTTTCATCGCTCGAGCGCTTCCGAGACTTGCCCGAACGTTGACGACGCGAAGTCACGGAAACATGGTGCGTCATCTATAAGAGTATCAATTATTTTAATATTTCGTTAATTTAACCTGTATTTTATATTATATGCTTTTAAATTATTTTTTTATTTCTTTTTAATTATTTTTTTATTTCTTTTTAATTATTTTTTTATTTCTTTTAAATTATTTTTTTTCTTTCTTTTAAATTATTTTTTATTTCTTTTTAATTATTTTTTTATTTCTTTTAAATTATTTTTTATTTCTTTTAAATTATTTTGTATTTCTTTTAAATTATTTTTTTATTTCTTTTAAATTATTTTTTCTTTCTTTTAAATTATTTTTTTTCTTTCTTTTAAATTATTTTTTTATTTCTTTTAAATTATTTTTTATTTCTTTTAAATTATTTTTTATTTCTTTTAAATTATTTTTTTATTTCTTTTAAATTATTTTTTATTTCTTTTAAATTATTTTTTCTTTCTTTTAAATTATTTTTTCTTTCTTTTAAATTATTTTCTTATGTCTTTTAAATTATTTTTTTATTTCTTTTAAATTTTTTTAATTTCTTTTAAATTATTTTTTATTTCTTTTATTATTTACTTTCTACTTTATTTGTTTTGTATTGAAAATGCCATATTATTATTATTATTATTATTATTATTATTATTATTATTGATGTTATGAATAGAGTAGTACAAATATTATAAGAGGTTCTGTTTCATATATATATATATATATATCAAGGGAGGCGCGAGAGCGCTCTATCCCTTAATAGACCTCACGAATGGCCTATGCTGGAAATCTAATTTCTTTGATCAATCATAACTCAAACCAATAAGCCAAATTAGTTAAAACTTTGCACAATTTTTTTTTTGATAGGTTCTATAAGTGTGTAGAATTACAGCATCATTAGTCAAGGCAACCCAGAGATCCAGAAAGTTCAATCATGAAATCATGTTATCTGTGTGTACGTACGTACGTACGTGCCACCCTGTATCTCACCAACTATTTGATGGATTCAGCTGATATTTGGCAGAGATAGAGGTTCTAGGGTCTAGTTGATGGCATTTTAATTTCAGTTTACCATATACCTTAGTTTTCCAGAAAATTACAAAAAACCTTATGAAAAGGCATTGTATTGAGGCATAGCCTTTACAAAAGTAGTGACATTCCATGAAAAATGGCAGTATACTGAAATCGTATGCCCTTAATAGGGTTAAGATGAAAATTCATATACACTAAATGTACAAAAGCAAGGAATTCCCAAATGTTTACACTTTTATTGTCATAAAAGGGTATGACTACATATCAACCAAACCATTTCATCATCACATCACTACAGTATAAATCTCTATGCATGAGTGGATGAAGTGTGTTAGGTGCGTTGAAGAAAAATTCCTACCAGTAAAATACATAGCTCTGTTGTGCTCGCATACCTTTAATGACAATAAAAGTGTAAAAATTTGGGAATTTCCTTGCTTTTGTACATTTAGTGTATATGAATTTTCATCTTAACCCTATTAAGGGCATATGATTTCAGTATACTGGCATTTTTCTTGGAATAATATATATATATATATATATATATATATATATATATATATATATATATATATATATATATATATATATATATAAGAGGGTAGTGCAGTATTAGTGCAGTTCCAACGAGAAAAAAAGTATATATGTAAAAGAGTAAGGCTACCAACATTTGTAGAATGTTTTTTTCAACATTGATTCATTATTTTGCTATTTTATCATTTTATAATTGTATATAACACGTTGAATGGATTTACCTATCTGATGAGAGCGGACCACCGCTTGAAACGCGTTATATAAAATGATAAAATGATAAAGTAACAAAATAATAAATAAATGTTGAAAAAAAAACATTTTACAAATGTTGGTAGCCTTACTCCTTATATATATATATATATATATATATATATATATATATATATATATATATATATATATATATATATATATATATATATATACATACATATATATATATATATATGTGATTTTATGAAGGCTTACCAAAGCATTCCTTTCAAGACACCAATGATCACCATTAAAGATATTTTTTCTTACAAATACTATTTATTCAAATTAAATGTTTTTTCCTACACGTGTTTCACTACCAAGCAGTTACTTGCTTGGCAGATCATCAGGGAAATTAAATGTCTGGAATACTGGTTTCAACTGCCGACAAAACACAATGTGGCGTTGTAATAGTTGAGGTTACTTAAGAAAAGAAGAGGAAAAAAATAATAAAAAAATAAAAATAAAAATAAAAATAAAAGTCAAACTTAAAAATCAAGGAAGAACAACGATAAGAAAAGAAAGTCCTAGAAAAGTCTTAGAAAAGTAGCTTGTGCATTATTTCTTCCACCAAGCCAAACAAGCAAGTAGTCGGTCCCAAATACATTCAATAAAATCACAAAACCGGAACAATGTGCGATAATACACTTTCACGTTAGCCGGTACAATGATGAATAAATCCCCCCCCCCACAATAAAACAAAAGAACTAAATCATTCAAGATACCGCTCACAAGTAACCATTCCAATCCAATGATAGTATGGGAATTCTAAATCCAACTTCTCACAAAGAAAAGTCAACACAAATGTTCGTCCGAGTTCAAAGAGTCTTATTTCAATTGTTGATTTATTACCCTTCGAAATAAACACACGACGAGTTGAATGTCAATCCCGCAGAAAACTCCCTTCCATCAAGAAAAAATCTTAATATAGAAACTATTTATTCAAAATACTGTTTCTAAAAATATTTATTATTAAACCTATTCCCTATAGAAATTAATCATCTAGTGTCTGGGACGTCATTTTACATTTTGGGAAAAATATCCTTCATTTAATTAACTGCCGAATTATTATCGTTTTGTTGTTTAACGAAGCGAAAAAAGCCTATCCCGCAGAATTTGTTTTTAAAAAAATGATTCATATATCAAAAATAAACTGTTATTATAAAAAGGCCTTCTACAAAAATCTAGTTATTATTTTAAATCATTTAAAATATTTCCTTAACGGCTGTGTCTGTTTGTAACTCTCTGTGGAGAATATTATTCTATATTCCATAAATAAATGTTACAACGGAATATCGTTATCAGAAATCTATTTTCTATTTTGAAAAAAAACAAACTTTTTTTTTTTTTTTTTTTTTTTTTTAATGGACCGGTTTATTTTTTTGTCAACTTTACGGGAAAATATCACTCTTACTCGTTAAATGACAGGAGACTTTATTATTACTAATTTAAAATCCCGTACAAAATACTTTTTTTATAAAATTCAATTGTTTCTATTTTTAGAAATTAAGTCCGTGTCGGCATGCATGTTTTTAAAATTATTTTTTCCTTAATTACTTTTCCCCATTCCTGCCACCAAATTGTTTTATTTATTTTAATCTAATTAAAAACTAATTTAATTTAACCTAATTTAATTAAATAGTGATAGCATCCAGGTTGCTATTTCTTATTTTTCACTTAAAATTACTTGAAATTCCCAATGCATTTCGTATAATATATCTATTTCTGAGAATAAATTGTGATTTATTATTTATTATTCCACTATCTTTTTATATGTAACACAATTTCCCCCCTCTATTCCGCTGAATAAGTATTTACTATAGTTGACTATCACTGGGCCTTATTCCGATAGAATATTCCTACCTTATCACCCCCAACCTAAGTCTCGAGTATCCGCTAATAATTGAATTAAGACATATCTTAGCATAAGTACGTGTTACTAATTCTCATCCTCCCTATTATACACTAATTATTGCCCCAGATTGCCTCAGGAAGTGTCCATCTTGCCTATTTCTGCTGTAAGTTTATACTTCCCCCAATTCCCCTCCTATCCAGGTTTTAGGCTTGATAACAGGTAACGGTTTCTATGCAGACAGCATTGTAGTATTTCCTGCCTAGCGTTCAGTAAATTATCTCTAGATGTCATGATGTGGTACGACTCCAATGCACATAGGTTGCATCT
This sequence comes from Sepiola atlantica, assembly GCA_963556195.1. Taxonomy (NCBI): domain Eukaryota; kingdom Metazoa; phylum Mollusca; class Cephalopoda; order Sepiida; family Sepiolidae; genus Sepiola; species Sepiola atlantica. The sequence goes on from OY744549.1 coordinate 46,408,135, forward strand.
CTTCTTTTTGTTCGGTTTATATTTGTTAGCCCTCCCCAAAATTGACCATTTCAGTTCGAAAGGGTCTTGCCTAGCAATGAGGTTTCTCACAAAACGGCCAACAGAAGTGTTAGGCCTATCTATGTCTTCCCTTTGGCCTCCCCTGAAGGAACTCATGTGGTTTCTGAATCTATCTTTGAACTCACCCCCGGTTGAACCGATATATGATTTCCTACTACTCTCTGTTATCACATCGCATTTGTAGACAATGCTTGAAACTCTACAGTTCCCCCCCAGTGGACAGATGTTAGAAGCTCTGCAGTTACAGTTGTGTGCTGGGCCGTTGCTGGATGTTCTACTACTATGGTTATTTATAATGGAGGTTCTCACTGAACTGGTGTTACTGGGATCAACACCAGAAGAGAACATGGCTTCCCTTGTTTTAGTTATCTTAGAATTATTATATCCTATGATGGATGTGGCTATATTTCTACAGGTTGAATAAGAGAGTTTTACAGTATTTTTGTTAATGATTCCCCCCAATCTGCTATCCCTTGGAAAGTTTTTTTCCACTATGCTATACAAAATCTTTGGGATATTAGTCTTAATATGCTGGCTATAGGGGGGGTTGAACCATGTAGTGGTCCTTCTCCTATTTTTCTTCCTACCTTCCCCCCCGGTTTGGGTAGCATGTGAGTTCAATTCGTTACTTCCAACTTCACGAATATTATCATCAACCGGTTCCCACCCTACCTGGTTTACATTACCGTGGGATACACCAGGTCTCCTATATCTAGCCTTGCCCATTGCCCTATTATATGAAACCATTGATCGAGAGGCAATCGGTCTCCCGTTTAGTCCCCCATTCCCAACCGAAGGAGGCACAAGGTAATTAATTTTTTCCTTGTATCCTGATCTGTTTAAAGCCTCATTGTAGAATTGCTTACTGCTGTCGAATATTTGTTGATTCTTGGACAGCTTAGATATCCTACTCGATATTGCAGGAATAATGGCTCTTTTCACCATCGGTGGGTGATTCGATTTAGCGTCGATATAGTAGAGTGTGTGGTTGGGCTTGTGATAAGGTTCATATGTGTTGTTGCATAGATCAAGCGTAATATCCAAAAAATTGACCCTCCGGTAGTTTATATCCATAGTTACGCTAAGTTGTATTGAGCTGAAGAATATATTGAGTTTTTTCTTCTTAGCTTCAAGATTCCTTATACTTGTGTTGACAAAGAATAAAGCGTCGTCCCTATATAGACCGCCCGCCAGTTCAGGTATTTTCATACAAATTTCTCTGAAGATATATATCCCTACCAGGTCAGTAACCTGCGCTGAGTCCGGTGCCCCCATAGTAATATCGAAATTGTTTTCCCTATCCTTTCTAGTCCATAACTTATCATTGTAGGATATTAGCGTCCTTCTGGCTAGTCTAATTATATCCATTTCTAAGTTTGTGATGTTTGATTCATTTCTAGCCATGGTAAGCGCCTTTTCAAGTAAAGTAGAGGATATGGAGGGATAGTATGAATCTATATCAAACATTATAAATTTACTTTGATTAGTAATGTGTAATTCTTTATACCAACTTAGCACTTCCTCTGATGAGGTCCACAGATTCAATTGAGTTCTGCGTTTAATTCCTGGCAGTATTCTGTCTAGTATTTTTTTGCTGATTACACCCATGTCTGAAATACACGGCGAGATCAGTCTAATGGATGGGTTATTACTAAAATCTGGCTTATGATCCTTAAGAGTGAAACGAGGGCATTTAGGGGTATATATCTCAACATTACCTTCCATACCAATCTCAGAGCAGATCTTAAGAGCGGCCAAGTTAATATCCTGTAACACCCCGTTCCCTACGGTCTTGTAGTTTTTATTCAGTTCCTTCAGGATTAGGTTGTTGTATGTTTCCATATTCATGGAGTATGTGTTTAAAGTTTTATCCGCCGGAACTGTGATGTTAGAGTTATTCCTAATCCGTGTCTGTGTCCTATGGATATGTTCAATGGTAGGATTCCAATATTGTGATCTGTTTTTGGTTTTGATGTTTTTAACCATATTATGCATATCCGCTTCGAAGCTTTCTAATGCAGGGATGTGAGGTGGGTTCTTGTGAGTTCCTATTTTATAGAATTTTCTATAGGAGGCTGTTGGTAAATTATCCTCAGTGTCAGATGCATACTCAGGGGGTTCAGAGACGCCAGAAGGTGGATTCACGTTGCTCAACTCCCTAGTCGATCCCAGGTTGTGGTGAATTACCCGCCATCGGACTCTCTTCAAGAATGCATGGACCGCCTGGACCATGTCCATTATGTATGCTTTGTGGTTTGGTATGGAAATGTTTTTGGGTGAGAAAGTTATCTCCTCTTTGGCAAACATCCTGGTCACTCCGGTATTGAATAGCAGCTCACTTTGGGGAGCAGAATATAGATTTAGATTTTTCACTTATAAAATAGATCATTCAGTGAAGACCGGGGTTGTTCCAATAAAAAAACAAGCTCGATGATACTCGATTACAGAGTACAGAGCATTTATATGTGATTTTATGAAGGCTTACCAAAGCATTCCTTTCAAGACACCAATGATCACCATTAAAGATATTTTTTCTTACAAATACTATTTATTCAAATTAAATGTTTTTTCCTACACGTGTTTCACTACCAAGCAGTTACTTGCTTGGCAGATCATCAGGGAAATTAAATGTCTGGAATACTGGTTTCAACTGCCGACAAAACACAATGTGGCGTTGTAATAGTTGAGGTTACTTAAGAAAAGAAGAGAAAAAAAATAATAAAAAAATAAAAATAAAAATAAAAATAAAAGTCAAACTTAAAAATCAAGGAAGAACAACGATAAGAAAAGAAAGTCCTAGAAAAGTCTTAGAAAAGTAGCTTGTGCATTATTTCTTCCACCAAGCCAACAAGCAAGTAGTCGGTCCCAAATACATTCAATAAAATCACAAAACCGGAACAATGTGCGATAATACACTTTCACGTTAGCCGGTACAATGATGAATAAATCCCCCCCCCCACAATAAAACAAAAGAACTAAATCATTCAAGATACCGCTCACAAGTTACCATTCCAATCCAATGATAGTATGGGAATTCTAAATCCAACTTCTCACAAAGAAAAGTCAACACAAATGTTCGTCCGAGTTCAAAGAGTCTTATTTCAATTGTTGATTTATTACCCTTCGAAATAAACACACGACGAGTTGAATGTCAATCCCGCAGAAAACTCCCTTCCATCAAGAAAAAATCTTAATATAGAAACTATTTATTCAAAATACTGTTTCTAAAAATATTTATTATTAAACCTATTCCCTATAGAAATTAATCATCTAGTGTCTGGGACGTCATTTTACATTTTGGGAAAAATATCCTTCATTTAATTAACTGCCGAATTATTATCGTTTTGTTGTTTAACGAAGCGAAAAAAGCCTATCCCGCAGAATTTGTTTTTAAAAAAATGATTCATATATCAAAAATAAACTGTTATTATAAAAAGGCCTTCTACAAAAATCTAGTTATTATTTTAAATCATTTAAAATATTTCCTTAACGGCTGTGTCTGTTTGTAACTCTCTGTGGAGAATATTATTCTATATTCCATAAATAAATGTTACAACGGAATATCGTTATCAGAAATCTATTTTCTATTTTGAAAAAAAACAAACTTTTTTTTTTTTTTTTTTTTTTTTTTTAATGGACCGGTTTATTTTTTTGTCAACTTTACGGGAAAATATCACTCTTACTCGTTAAATGACAGGAGACTTTATTATTACTAATTTAAAATCCCGTACAAAATACTTTTTTTATAAAATTCAATTGTTTCTATTTTTAGAAATTAAGTCCGTGTCGGCATGCATGTTTTTAAAATTATTTTTTCCTTAATTACTTTTCCCCATTCCTGCCACCAAATTGTTTTTTTAAGTGAAAAATAAGAAATAGCAACCTGGATGCTATCACTATTTAATTAAATTAGGTTAAATTAAATTAGTTTTTAATTAGATTAAAATAAATAAAACAATTTGGTGGCAGGAATGGGGAAAAGTAATTAAGGAAAAAATAATTTTAAAAACATGCATGCCGACACGGACTTAATTTCTAAAAATAGAAACAATTGAATTTTATAAAAAAAAGTATTTTGTACGGGATTTTAAATTAGTAATAATAAAGTCTCCTGTCATTTAACGAGTAAGAGTGATATTTTCCCGTAAAGTTGACAAAAAAATAAACCGGTCCATTAAAAAAAAAAAAAAAAAAAAAAAAAAAAAAAAAAAAAAAAAAAAGTTTGTTTTTTTTCAAAATAGAAAATAGATTTCTGATAACGATATTCCGTTGTAACATTTATTTATGGAATATAGAATAATATTCTCCACAGAGAGTTACAAACAGACACAGCCGTTAAGGAAATATTTTAAATGATTTAAAATAATAACTAGATTTTTGTAGAAGGCCTTTTTATAATAACAGTTTATTTTTGATATATGAATCATTTTTTTAAAAACAAATTCTGCGGGATAGGCTTTTTTCGCTTCGTTAAACAACAAAACGATAATAATTCGGCAGTTAATTAAATGAAGGATATTTTTCCCAAAATGTAAAATGACGTCCCAGACACTAGATGATTAATTTCTATAGGGAATAGGTTTAATAATAAATATTTTTAGAAACAGTATTTTGAATAAATAGTTTCTATATTAAGATTTTTTCTTGATGGAAGGGAGTTTTCTGCGGGATTGACATTCAACTCGTCGTGTGTTTATTTCGAAGGGTAATAAATCAACAATTGAAATAAGACTCTTTGAACTCGGACGAACATTTGTGTTGACTTTTCTTTGTGAGAAGTTGGATTTAGAATTCCCATACTATCATTGGATTGGAATGGTAACTTGTGAGCGGTATCTTGAATGATTTAGTTCTTTTGTTTTATTGTGGGGGGGGATTTATTCATCATTGTACCGGCTAACGTGAAAGTGTATTATCGCACATTGTTCCGGTTTTGTGATTTTATTGAATGTATTTGGGACCGACTACTTGCTTGTTGGCTTGGTGGAAGAAATAATGCACAAGCTACTTTTCTAAGACTTTTCTAGGACTTTCTTTTCTTATCGTTGTTCTTCCTTGATTTTTAAGTTTGACTTTTATTTTTATTTTTATTTTTATTTTTTTATTTTTTTTATTATTTTTTTATTATTTTTTTCCTCTTCTTTTCTTAAGTAACCTCAACTATTACAACGCCACATTGTGTTTTGTCGGCAGTTGAAACCAGTATTCCAGACATTTAATTTCCCTGATGATCTGCCAAGCAAGTAACTGCTTGGTAGTGAAACACGTGTAGGAAAAAACATTTAATTTGAATAAATAGTATTTGTAAGAAAAAATATCTTTAATGGTGATCATTGGTGTCTTGAAAGGAATGCTTTGGTAAGCCTTCATAAAATCACATATAAATGCTCTGTACTCTGTAATCGAGTATCATCGAGCTTGTTTTTTATTGGAACAACCCCGGTCTTCACTGAATGATCTATTTTATAAGTGAAAAATCTAAATCTATATATATATATATATATATATATATATATATATATATATATATGTATATATATATACATACATATATATATATATATATATATATGTATATATATATACATACATATATATATATATATATATATATATATATATATGTATTTAAGAAAAGCAACACCACATTGTGTATTGCCGGTTGTTGTAATTCTTTTTCAAGGTACTTAATTTTCCCTGATGATCTGCCAAGCAAGTACCTGCTTGGTAGTGAAACACGTGTAGGTAAAAAACTCTTTAATTTGAAAAATGATAAATAAATAATTTTTGAATGAAAAAATCTTTTGTGGTGATGATTGGACTCCTGAGCGGAATGCTTTGGTAAGCTTTCAAAAAATCTACATATAAATGCTCTGTACCCTGTAATCGAGTATCATCGAGCTTGCTTTTATTGGACTAATCTTTTAAATAATATTTATATATATATATATAAATATTTAATATATATATTAATATATAAATAATTTATATATATATAGAGAGATACTGATAAAGAATAAATGGTTATACATCATTTGTGTATGCTTGGAATACCGGCATCGTTTTGTCTTGAATCGGACACCAGCAGTTGCAAAAATAAATACACTTAAATCTTCAAAGATTACTTCCCTTGGTTTGTCCTTTAGTCCACACATTCTATGAGCGATGTTTCTGACAAAGGCGGAAGAATTGTTGTTTTCTGGGTCGGAATCTATCCATCTAGCACTTATCTTTGGCTAGTTTTTTACTTTGAAGTTGTTGTTTTTTTTAATCTCCTACATCGATTAGCCTTTTTTATTATTATTCTCACAGCCGTGAGATGTGACACAAGATCGGAAAGTGGGATTGCAACAGCCAACGCCCTACAAAAACAATGCCTAGGCAGCCTCGTCGGCATTCCCCGGTAGGGGCGCCTAATTCATCGTCATCCTCCCCCTCCTCCCCCTCCCCCTCCTCTTCCCCCTTCTCCTCCCTTTAACCTCCGCCCACGAAGCAAAATTTAAAAGTATAGTAATCAGAAATCAAGAATTAAAAAAATGGTCACACGAGCTTCAGGGTCGAAAGAAAACGTACAATAATCTTGTTTCCATTTTGAATCAGCCATTTCTGGTAATTGTTGGTGGGACGACTGGCATTCTAAGAAATGGAAGAACAAAAGAAAAAACAGAACGAAGCTTCTATTAATGTATAAGAACTATTGATGTATGGCTTCTTTTGGTAAAATGTTGAATCCATAGCAACGGAAATTCCAATGCGCGAAAAGAGTCGACGATGACAGGACTGGAAAACTATATAAGAAAAGAAGCGATGTCTGAGCGAGTTCTGTTTGGTGAACTGAAAAATTGTCTTCACTGTTGGACTCGATGTCAGTCGATTCCAGTACCCAAGAAGAAAAAAAATTATGTAACAAAGCCTGAGAGGGTGGACCTGCTAGAACTGCACAGGACAATCCCTCGGAATCAAGGCCCGGAGGCAAAGACGGTATCTGAAGCGATTTCCATTAAAACGAGAATTATCTTGTATCGAACACCAACAGTTAATAGAATACACTCGAATCACAAGGTTGGTAAATAAACTATACACTGTTATATACTCGCTCTTACATTACACACAACAAATACGAGTAGTTATGTTTAGTACATGTTACATGAGAATATCAGGCCGAGATGTTATAATGCTGGATTATGTTTACAGTAAGAAACAGACAACAGTCTTTACTACTATCGTAGATTATGCTCAATACATTCTAAATACCGAACTATTCTGGTAGATACTTTTTTTGCAGCCTGTCCAAGAGGAGAAGCTAGTGGTTGGTGTAGCACTATCGTTGGCCGGAGGGTGTATATTGGTTTCTCCACGCCGTGTGGACGTCTCTTATCGTCCTGGTACGGCACTACCAGCTCCCCGGTGGGGTACGGTAGTTACAATCTCCTATTAATGAAGGGGTTAATCCCGTCGGTATGTTTGGCAGTTTTTTGGCTTCATTAATTTTGACGTCATTGATTATTTCCAGAGAATGAATTAGCTGGGCTGGGGAAACCGTCGTGCTGAAATTTGAACGCTTGTATAAAAAAAGCGAACAGCATTTTATACAAATATATAACGTATGTATTAATCATTCTGAAAACCATATAAAACTCGAAAGTCGGCGAAGTTAGCGTCGGGCACATCTGTAGAAATCACGACTTCATCCCGCCCCTTTCTCTCTCACTCTCTCTCTCTCTCTCTCTCTCTCTCTCTCTCTCTCTCTCTCTCTCTCTCTCTCTCTCTCTCTCTCTATCTATCTATCTCTTTCTCTCTCTCTCTCTCTCTCGAAGTCAACAGTGGAAAGAGAGAAGAGGAATAGTCACACAAGAGAAGGAAAGAAGTAGAACACATATGCTGAAGAAAAAGAGTCATTAACTGATTGTGGGGAAGTCGCAGGTTCATTGAGTTCAGCTATTTGACCTTTCGAACTTGTCGATTGATGTCGCTCTGTTTAAATGAAACAAAAGTGTCTCGATTTTACTTGCCTCCCCACGAGGGCAACAAAAGTCAGGTAGAAGGCTTGCAAATGTGATGAATTCAAGCCCCAATAAAAAAGGCGCTCATCATTGTACCATCGTTACCGCATCAGCCCAGATATAGCAACACTACTCCATACATAAGATACAAATGCTAGCTTTATAGAGACATAGCAGGCGTGAGAAGGTTTCTAGTCCGGTATAAGAAGCTTACTTTCTTTGCGGCAGAGTTGGTAGCATCTTCTATGTAGTTATTCCATGTGTTGTCTGAGAAAGCCACGCAGTGGAGTTTTAATGTGGACTCCTTTGAATTATTTTTACGGTGAGAAAGAGACTACAAGTGCCGCTACTATCATATATCATCTATTATATGAATACGAAAAGTCTTTTTGTATGTATGTATGTATGTATGTATGTATGTATGTATGTATGTATGTATGTATGTATGTATGTATGTAAAAGGCTACTGAAATACTCGAGCTAGTTCCGTAAAGTTGACATCTTCCGGACGCATAATATCGAAAAAGTGGGGAAAAACATCCATTTTATCGTTTCAAACCGACACGGAACTTCTCTGGGGGTACCAAATTTCATCGTTTTTCCCCACATATTCACGTACTAAGCATGCACACCGAGACCTGATTGGAAACCCTTTATGTGACCTATTTTTCATGACTTCTTTTATACTCTGTCCGTTTGGGCCATTGGATAACGACGTAGTATCACGATCTTGAGGTTGATGGCTCGATCCCCACCAACTTCATGAAAAAAGATTTTTTTATCGTGACCTACATATACATTGAAGAGGGGGTGCAACGGCTGGGAAGACAGAGTTATTTGTTACTTTTGCCCCTGGCAACGGGGGGAAGGGGTAGAGAGGCGAAGACCGGGGAAGACTAACTTTTTGCTGCAGAGAGGACAGGGGGGGGGGGGCGACCGTCGGATTAGGGTAAGCATGACGACGTGGCCTTCGCTGAAAAGATATTCAAAAATCATCGAACTTTGATGGAACTTTGTCTTAACGACGGGTGGGAATTTATTTAGACTGTAGACTTGCTACCTGTGGTTCTGCAATTGGTCCTAGCATAAGTTCTAAAATGAATCAGCGCATCCACGCTTTGAACGGGTGTTTTATCTTGTTTATTTTTGTAACGCGATACTCATTTAAAAGTTGAGCAACTATTATATAAAAGTAGTGAAAATCTTTGTTCAGCGCTTTCTTCATAGTCAACACTCTTACACTCATCTCTCTCGCCAAGGTTCGCATTTCGCATTTCGTTGCCTGAATTCCGATAACGTTTTGTTGCAGCTTCCCGACGAATTTCAAGGCATTCATGTAGCACAGCTTTTTCCCCCGAGGAAGAGAGAGATAATTACACTTTTGCCTGCAGAAAGTAGGGGGTGGGGGAGAGAAGAGCCCCAGAAAACGCCGTGTACCCCTGTTAGTTTTATTTATCTACCTCCCACAAGGTAAGATGTGACACAAGGTCGGGAAAGTGGGATTAGATAAGCCAGCGCTCGAGAGGTGAGCACTCTGACTATTTAAAAATTGCCTGGGCAGCCCCGTCGGCATTCCCTGGTAGGGGCGCCTCAGACAGTAAGCAATAAACTTACTTCTCCCCAAAGAGGGGAGGCAATGCCTAGGAGGGTGCACCTCCTAGAACTGCACAGGACGGACAACCCCCAATAGACCGGTGTAAATCCAGACCCAAAGGCCCGGACGATACCGGTACCCCTGCTAGTGTTCAATATTTGTTTCTTAAATAGTGAACTGGACTTCAAATGGAAATGATTCCCTGTGCATTCTTCCGTACGTTTTATGTGAGAACAGAATTATCTGCAAACTAAAAATAGCTTTCTAGAAATAATAAAATCATGGTGCTACGTCTTGACAAGGGGGAAAATGTTTTATTTCTGATACAGAATCAATAAATTCGATGGCCAGCGTTGAATCGTGGGATTCGATTGTTTAATGAAATTTGAAAAAGAAAAATGGCTTCCTAGTTTTTCTTTTCTTTTCTTAGTTCCCCCTTACGTAACCAATAGCATAGATCGATGCAACGCAGAATTTTACACTTCATAAAAATTGTTTTCAGCGGAGAAATTATATTGTGCGAACGAATATGAAGACTTACATTTCTGATACAACCCCGGCTTTTCTGACACATCTTTAAATGAAATAAACACATACACACGTACGTATATACATACACACATACACACATATATATAAATAAATTATTTATTAATATATATTGATATATATATATTATTTATTTATATATATATATACATTTACATATATGAATTATTTATTTAGATATATCAAGTATTTATATATATATTATTTATTTATATATATATATATATAATTAATATGATTAATGTATATATACATAAATTATTAATTTATATATATATAATTATTATTTATAAATATATATATATATTATTTATATATGTAAGTATGATGTAAAAGATATATATGTATATAAAGTATTTATTAATATATATATATATATATATATATAAATTATTTAAAATACGTTTATGTATATATATATGAATTATTATTTTATTAATGTATTATATAAATTATTAATATATATATATATATATATATATATATGAATTATTTATATATAAATATATATATTAAATATTTATATATATGAAAATGTTATTTAAAAGATATATATATATATATATATATATATATATATATATATATATATATATATATTGTTAATATAGGAAACAGAAGCTCTTATAAAATTTACATCAATAATAATAATAATGATAATAATAATAATAATAATAATAATAATAATAATAATAATAATAATAATAATAATAACAATAATACTAATAATAATAATTAAAATTAAAATAATAATGATAATAATAACAGTAATACCAATAATAATAATAATAATAATAATAATAATAATAATAATAATAATAATAATAATAATAAATATATATTGTATATGGCATTTTCAATACAAAATAAATAAAGTAGAAAGAAAATAATAAATGAAATAAAAAATTATTTAAAAGAAATAAAAAATGATTAAAAAGCATATAATATAAAGTACAGGTTAAAATAACGAAATATTAAAATAATTGTGGTACTCTTATAGATGACGCACCATGTTTCCGTGACTTCGCGTCGTCAACGTTCGGACAGGGCTCAGAAGCGCCCGAGAGTTGACGAAACTATTAACCAATCAGGTTGTAACAGGCATTAGACAATCAGGCTACAGTAAGCAGCCGATAACTTTTGGATTCTTTTTTTATTTCACTTCTGGTGGAGCAACCTTTTTTTTATTCCTGACAAGTCGTGGCCAAGTAGGACCTAGTTGACTATCGAGGTCGTCTCTCCACCGGGCAAAAGCCCGGGCCTTCCTCTAGGTCTTTTCCATTGATTCGGAGTCCATTCTGTTGCTCTATGTGTCCACCTGTTGTCGGTACATCTCGAAAGGTGACTTGCCCATCTATGTTTTGACATTCGTATGGTAGTGATGATGTCATTTACTCCAGTTTGCTGTCTGATCCAGGTGTTTCTTTTTCTATCATGTAAACTGATGCCGAGCATAATGAGTTCCATTTTGTACTGTGCCACTCTTAGCTTTTCTATCGCTGCATTATTAAGTGGCCTCATGTTTCGCTACCATATGTCATAACATACATTATGTATTCATTAAACACTTTTTGCTTTAAGTATATCGTAGACTTTCCACTCTTTATGATGTTATCAACTTTGGAAAAGGCTGTCCACCTAAGTGCAATTCGCCGTTTGATTTCATGCAGTATATCAGCGTCACTTCTCACCATCTTCCCGAGGTAGATGTAGTTGTCAACTATCTCAACATTTTCACCTTTCATTAAGACTGGGGCTTTTGTGGCATATTTGTTTAACATGACCATTGTTTTTCTAGTGTGCATTTTACGATCAACTATATGGGCAAGTATTGTTAATCTCGTTAAGAATCCCTTCTAATTCTTGAAGTGTGTGACTTATGTGAAATTGATATCGTCGGCAAATTCTAGATGAGTAAGATATTATCCGTTTATATTGATACCTGTGCCTTCCCAGTCAATTTTATTGATCACCGAATCTTGCAGGCATGGTGTAAAGAGGTTTCGTGAACTGATGCCGAGCATAATGCGTTCCATTTGGTGTTGTGCCACTCTTAGCTTTTTTATCGCTGCATTATTAAGTGCCCATGTTTCGCTACCATATGTCATAACAGGTATGATGTATTCATTGAACACTTTTTGTTTCAAGTATATCGTAGACCTTCTACTCTTTATGATGTTGTCTACTTTTAAAATGGATGTCCATCTAAGCGCAATTCGCCGTTTGATGTCAGTCATTATACCAGCGTCACTTCTATCCATCTTCCCGAGGTCGATGTAGTTGTCAACTTCCTCGACATTTTCACCTTTCACTATGACTTGAATTTTTGTGGCGTATATGTTGAACATACTTTTTTGCAGCAGACTTGGCATTTTAAAGCCAACTATATGGCTAGCATTGTGAATATCGTTACGAATCCTTTCTGATCCTTTAGGTGTGTGACTTGTGACAATGATATCGTCTTCAAATTCTAGATGAGCTAAGTATTCTCCGTTTATATTGATACCTCTGCCTTCCCAGTCAATTTTATTGATCACCGAATCTTACAGGCAGGATGTAAAGAGGTTTGGTGAACTGTTGTCGCCTTGTCTGGCACCTCTTTCTATATTAATCTTTACACTATCCTGTTGGAGTTTTAAAGTTGATGTCGCTCCGTCGTAAAAATCCTGATAAAAGTTCATGTAAGCGTACATTGACTTTATAGAGTTGTGGACATAGAGATTAATTTGATAGAGTCAAATGATTTTTCATAGTCAACAAAGAAGAAACAAAGTGGTATACTGTGTTCATTAGATTTCTCTTACAACTTGGTGGAAAATCCAGGTCGGAAACCAGCTTGTTCTCTGGGTAGGTTTCTGTTAAGTGTGTTTTACATCCTTTTGAGGAGAATTAGTGAAAATACCTTGTAAACAACATAAAGTATGATTATTGGTCTGTAGCTTTTAATATCTTTCAAGTCTCCTTTCTTGTGAAGGATGGTAACAGATGCATTCTTCCAGTTGCTAGGCATTTTGCCTGTATTTGGTGAGAATCTCTGCGATTGGTTCACCTCCATCTTGGAGAATGGCTGCCATAATTCCATCTTCACCTGGAGATTTACTTCTTTTTAACCGTTTTATTGCAGACTGTACTTCGGACTTTAGTATTGGAGGGGGTAGCGTAGCAGCTCGCTCTCTGTGTGTAAAGGGTTGATCTTGAGGTCACCTGGTTTTGTAGAGTTCGGTGTATAACTCTTCACATTTTCTGATTAACTGTAAGATGTAATGTATCAAGTTACGGCCATTGGGTGAAGTTTTACATCCGACCGAGAGGGCGCCTTTGTTGTGATTGTTGTTGTTGTTGTTGTGGTTGTTGTTGTTGTTGCTGTTGTTGTAGTTGTTGTGGATATATAAACAAGTGACTTTAACAGGGGTGCACTTGCTTGTGTCTTGACACTCAGTGAACGGTACATACATAATAATTGGCGACGAGGATGAAATCCTAACTCACTCGGGAAACCCCAATAAAAGGAATAGGCGCTGTTTTCTGTCCGAAGTCTATAGGTTCCACCTCAGCTTCATCCTGTCTTACTGGTGCAGCCCATCAGTTGTGAATGTCCCATCGTCTTCCTTCAATGTGATGATGCTGTTCCCCCCCCCCCCCCCGAGACATTGTTTCTTCTTAGACCTTTGTTCTCTCTCAAAGCTTTTATCTGTTCCTCCTCATTGTAAGCTTTTGTTTCTTCATCTATTCGGCGACGTATGGTCTTGCATACTTCAGAATATTCAATGTTTCGAATATTCGTACCTCATCTTTTCAACTGTCTTCTTTTCTCTTTTAGTAGTTTGGTCTTAGCTGAAAACTTGTCCGGTGGCTTGTCTATTCCAGCGGTGTTCGGTGCCGTTTCTAAGATAATGATAAAATCGCATGTTATGTAAACATCTCTTACTGGTAGTATTGCTTCAAGTTAGCTAGTTCCAGTTGTAAGTGATAGTGGGAAGAAAGGGTCCCTCAATTCTCGTGAACTACACGTTGGAATCACCGGAAAAAGTTTGTATTGAATTGTATTGTATTGTTTTTATTGTATTGAAAGTTTGTATTGTATTGAAAGTTTGTATTTGAACATTTTAGCTAGTTCCAGATGAAAGTGATACTTGGAAGGAAGGGTACCTCAATTTTCGCGAACCACACGTGGGACTAACCGGAAAAAGTTTGTATTGAATTACTTCTCATTGCTAAATGATTCCAAGACATCTGCAATTATAAAGATGCATGTGAAAGTCCAAATATCATTGCCAAATGATTCCAAGACATCTGCAATTATAAAGATGCATGTGAAAGTCCAAATATCATTGCCAAATGATTCCAAGACATCTGCAATTATAAAGATGCATGTGAAAGTCCAAATATCATTGCCAAATGATTCCAAGAAATCTGCAATTATAAAGATGCATGTGAAAGTCCAAATATCATTGCCAAATTATTCCAAGACATCTGCAATTATAAAGATGCATGTGAAAGTCCAAATATCATTGCCAAATGATTCCAAGACATCTGCAATTATAAAGATGCATGTGAAAGTCCAAATATCATTGCCAAATGATTCCAAGACATCTGCAATTATAAAGATGCATGTGAAAGTCCAAATATCATTGCTAAATGATTCCAAGACATCTGCAATTATAAAGATGCATGTGAAAGTCCAAATATCATTGCCAAATGATTCCAAGAAATCTGCAATTATAAAGATGCATGTGAAGGTCCAAATATCATTGCCAAATGATTCCAAGACATCTGCAATTATAAAGATGCATGTGAAAGTCCAAATATCATTGCCAAATGATTCCTAGAAATCTGCAATTATAAAGATGCATGTGAAAGTCCAAATATCATTGCCAAATCATTCCAAGACATCTGCAATTATAAAGATGCATGTGAAAGTCCAAATATCATTGCTAAATGATTCCAAGACATCTGCAATTATAAAGATGCATGTGAAAGTCCAAATATCATTGCCAAATGATTCCAAGAAATCTGCAATTATAAAGATGCATGTGAAAGTCCAAATATCATTGCCAAATCATTCCAAGACATCTGCAATTATAAAGATGCATGTGAAAGTCCAAATATCATTGCTAAATGATTCCAAGACATCTGCAATTATAAAGATGCATGTGAAAGTCCAAATATCATTGCCAAATGATTCCAAGACATCTGCAATTATAAAGATGCATGTGAAAGTCCAAATATCATTGCCAAATGATTCCAAGAAATCTGCAATTATAAAGATGCATGTGAAAGTCCAAATATCATTGCCAAATCATTCCAAGACATCTGCAATTATAAAGATGCATGTGAAAGTCCAAATATCATTGCTAAATGATTCCAAGACATCTGCAATTATAAAGATGCATGTGAAAGTCCAAATATCATTGCCAAATGATTCCAAGACCTCTGCAATTATAAAGATGCATGTGAAAGTCCAAATATCATTGCCAAATGATTCCAAGACATCTGCAATTATAAAGATGCACGTGAAATTCCAAAGATCATTGCCAAATGATTCCAAGACCTCTGCAATTATAAAGATGCATGTGAAAGTCCAAATATCATTGCCAAATGATTCCAAGAAATCTGCAATTATAAAGATGCATGTGAAAGTCCAAATATCATTGCCAAATCATTCCAAGACATCTGCAATTATAAAGATGCATGTGAAAGTCCAAATATCATTGCTAAATGATTCCAAGACATCTGCAATTATAAAGATGCATGTGAAAGTCCAAATATCATTGCCAAATGATTCCAAGACATCTGCAATTATAAAGATGCATGTGAAAGTCCAAATATCATTGCCAAATGATTCCAAGACATCTGCAATTATAAAGATGCACGTGAAATTCCAAAGATCATTGCCAAATGATTCCAAGACCTCTGCAATTATAAAGATGCATGTGAAAGTCCAAATATCATTGCCAAATGATTCCAAGAAATCTGCAATTATAAAGATGCATGTGAAAGTCCAAATATCATTGCCAAATCATTCCAAGACATCTGCAATTATAAAGATGCATGTCAAAGTCCAAATATCATTGCCAAATGATTCCAAGACATCTGCAATTATAAAGATGCATGTGAAAGTCCAAATATCATTGCCAAATGATTCCAAGACATCTGCAATTATAAAGATGCATGTGAAGGTCCAAATATCATTGCCAAATGATTCCAAGACATCTGCAATTATAAAGATGCATGTGAAAGTCCAAATATCATTGCCAAATGATTCCAAGAAATCTGCAATTATAAAGATGCATGTGAAAGTCCAAATATCATTGCCAAATGATTCCAAGACATCTGCAATTATAAAGATGCATGTGAAAGTCCAAATATAATTGCCAAATGATTCCAAGAAATCTGCAATTATAAAGATGCATGTGAAGGTCCAAATATCATTGCCAAATGATTCCAAGACATCTGCAATTATAAAGATGCATGTGAAAGTCCAAATATCATTGCCAAATGATTCCAAGACATCTGCAATTATAAAGATGCATGTGAAGGTCCAAATATCATTGCCAAATGATTCCAAGACATCTGCAATTATAAAGATGCATGTGAAAGTCCAAATATCATTGCCAAATGATTCCAAGAAATCTGCAATTATAAAGATGCATGTGAAAGTCCAAATATCATTGCCAAATGATTCCAAGACATCTGCAATTATAAAGATGCATGTGAAAGTCCAAATATAATTGCCAAATGATTCCAAGAAATCTGCAATTATAAAGATGCATGTGAAGGTCCAAATATCATTGCCAAATGATTCCAAGACATCTGCAATTATAAAGATGCATGTGAAAGTCCAAATATCATTGCCAAATGATTCCAAGACATCTGCAATTATAAAGATGCATGTGAAGGTCCAAATATCATTGCCAAATGATTCCAAGACATCTGCAATTATAAAGATGCATGTTAAAGTCCAAATATCATTGCCAAATGATTCCAAGAAATCTGCAATTATAAAGATGCATGTGAAGGTCCAAATATCATTGCCAAATGATTCCAAGACATCTGCAATTATAAAGATGCATGTGAAAGTCCAAATATCATTGCTAAATGATTCCAAGACATCTGCAATTATAAAGATGCATGTGAAAGTCCAAATATCATTGCTAAATGATTCCAAGACATCTGCAATTATAAAGATGCATGTGAAAGTCCAAATATCATTGCCAAATGATTCCAAGACATCTGCAATTATAAAGATGCATGTGAAAGTCCAAATATCATTGCCAAATGATTCCAAGACATCTGCAATTATAAAGATGCACGTGAAATTCCAAAGATCATTGCCAAATGATTCCAAGACCTCTGCAATTATAAAGATGCATGTGAAAGTCCAAATATCATTGCCAAATGATTCCAAGAAATCTGCAATTATAAAGATGCATGTGAAAGTCCAAATATTATTGCCAAATCATTCCAAGACATCTGCAATTATAAAGATGCATGTGAAAGTCCAAATATCATTGCTAAATGATTCCAAGACATCTGCAATTATAAAGATGCATGTGAAAGTCCAAATATCATTGCCAAATGATTCCAAGACATCTGCAATTATAAAGATGCATGTGAAGGTCCAAATATCATTGCCAAATGATTCCAAGACATCTGCAATTATAAAGATGCATGTGAAAGTCCAAATATCATTGCCAAATGATTCCAAGAAATCTGCAATTATAAAGATGCATGTGAAAGTCCAAATATCATTGCCAAATTATTCCAAGACATCTGCAATTATAAAGATGCATGTGAAAGTCCAAATATCATTGCTAAATGATTCCAAGACATCTGCAATTATAAAGATGCATGTGAAAGTCCAAATATCATTGCCAAATGATTCCAAGAAATCTGCAATTATAAAGATGCATGTGAAAGTCCAAATATCATTGCCAAATCATTCCAAGACATCTGCAATTATAAAGATGCATGTGAAATTCCAAAGATCATTGCCAAATCATTCCAAGACATCTGCAATTATAAAGATGCATGTGATAGTCCAAATATCATTGCCAAATGATTCCAAGACATCTGCAATTATAAAGATGCATGTGAAAGTCCAAATATCATTGCCAAATGATTCCAAAACATCTGCAATTATAAAGATGCATGTGAAGGTCCAAATATCATTGCCAAATGATTCCAAGACATCTGCAATTATAAAGATGCATGCGAAAGTCCAAATATCATTGCCAAATGATTCCAAGAAATCTGCAATTATAAAGATGCATGTGAAAGTCCAAATATCATTGCCAAATGATTCCAAGACATCTGCAATTATAAAGATGCATGTGAAAGTCCAAATATCATTGCCAAATGATTCCAAGAAATCTGCAATTATAAAGATGCATGTGAAGGTCCAAATATCATTGCCAAATGATTCCAAGACATCTGCAATTATAGAGATGCATGTGAAAGTCCAAATATCATTGCTTAATGATTCCAAGACATCTGCAATTATAAAGATGCATGTGAAAGTCCAAATATCATTGCCAAATGATTCCAAGACATCTGCAATTATAAAGATGCATGTGAAGGTCCAAATATCATTGCCAAATGATTCCAAGACATCTGCAATTATAAAGATGCATGTGAAAGTCCAAATATCATTGCCAAATGATTCCAAGAAATCTGCAATTATAAAGATGCATGTGAAAGTCCAAATATCATTGCCAAATGATTCCAAGACATCTGCAATTATAAAGATGCATTTGAAAGTCCAAATATCATTGCCAAATGATTCCAAGACATCTGCAATTATAAAGATGCACGTGAAATTCCAAAGATCATTGCCAAATGATTCCAAGACCTCTGCAATTATAAAGATGCATGTGAAAGTCCAAATATCATTGCCAAATGATTCCAAGAAATCTGCAATTATAAAGATGCATGTGAAAGTCCAAATATTATTGCCAAATCATTCCAAGACATCTGCAATTATAAAGATGCATGTGAAAGTCCAAATATCATTGCTAAATGATTCCAAGACATCTGCAATTATAAAGATGCATGTGAAAGTCCAAATATCATTGCCAAATGATTCCAAGACATCTGCAATTATAAAGATGCATGTGAAGGTCCAAATATCATTGCCAAATGATTCCAAGACATCTGCAATTATAAAGATGCATGTGAAAGTCCAAATATCATTGCCAAATGATTCCAAGAAATCTGCAATTATAAAGATGCATGTGAAAGTCCAAATATCATTGCCAAATTATTCCAAGACATCTGCAATTATAAAGATGCATGTGAAAGTCCAAATATCATTGCTAAATGATTCCAAGACATCTGCACATATAAAGATGCATGTGAAAGTCCAAATATCATTGCCAAATGATTCCAAGAAATCTGCAATTATAAAGATGCATGTGAAAGTCCAAATATCATTGCCAAATCATTCCAAGACATCTGCAATTATAAAGATGCATGTGAAATTCCAAAGATCATTGCCAAATCATTCCAAGACATCTGCAATTATAAAGATGCATGTGATAGTCCAAATATCATTGCCAAATGATTCCAAGACATCTGCAATTATAAAGATGCATGTGAAAGTCCAAATATCATTGCCAAATGATTCCAAAACATCTGCAATTATAAAGATGCATGTGAAGGTCCAAATATCATTGCCAAATGATTCCAAGACATCTGCAATTATAAAGATGCATGCGAAAGTCCAAATATCATTGCCAAATGATTCCAAGAAATCTGCAATTATAAAGATGCATGTGAAAGTCCAAATATCATTGCCAAATGATTCCAAGACATCTGCAATTATAAAGATGCATGTGAAAGTCCAAATATCATTGCCAAATGATTCCAAGAAATCTGCAATTATAAAGATGCATGTGAAGGTCCAAATATCATTGCCAAATGATTCCAAGACATCTGCAATTATAGAGATGCATGTGAAAGTCCAAATATCATTGCTTAATGATTCCAAGACATCTGCAATTATAAAGATGCATGTGAAAGTCCAAATATCATTGCCAAATGATTCCAAGACATCTGCAATTATAAAGATGCATGTGAAGGTCCAAATATCATTGCCAAATGATTCCAAGACATCTGCAATTATAAAGATGCATGTGAAAGTCCAAATATCATTGCCAAATGATTCCAAGAAATCTGCAATTATAAAGATGCATGTGAAAGTCCAAATATCATTGCCAAATGATTCCAAGACATCTGCAATTATAAAGATGCATTTGAAAGTCCAAATATCATTGCCAAATGATTCCAAGAAATCTGCAATTATAAAGATGCATGTGAAGGTCCAAATATCATTGCCAAATGATTCCAAGACATCTGCAATTATAAAGATGCATGTGAAAGTCCAAATATCATTGCTAAATGATTCCAAGACATCTGCAATTATAAAGATGCATGTGAAAGTCCAAATATCATTGCTAAATGATTCCAAGAAATCTGCAATTATAAAGATGCATGTGAAAGTCCAAATATCATTGCCAAATAATTCCAAGACATCTGCAATTATAAAGATGCATGTGAAAGTCCAAATATCATTGCCAAATGATTCCAAGAAATCTGCAATTATAAAGATGCATGTGAAAGTCCAAATATCATTGCCAAATAATTCCAAGACATCTGCAATTATAAAGATGCATGTGAAAGTCCAAATATCATTGCCAAATGATTCCAAGACATCTGCAATTATAAAGATGCATGTGAAAGTCCAAATATCATTGCTAAATGATTCCAAGACATCTGCAATTATAAAGATGCATGTGAAAGTCCAAATATCATTGCCAAATGATTCCAAGAAATCTGCAATTATAAAGATGCATGTGAAGGTCCAAATATCATTGCCAAATGATTCCAAGACATCTGCAATTATAAAGATGCATGTGAAAGTCCAAATATCATTGCCAAATGATTCCAAGAAATCTGCAATTATAAAGATGCATGTGAAGGTCCAAATATCATTGCCAAATGATTCCAAGACATCTGCAATTATAAAGATGCATGTGAAAGTCCAAATATCATTGCTAAATGATTCCAAGACATCTGCAATTATAAAGATGCATGTGAAAGTCCAAATATCATTGCCAAATGATTCCAAGACATCTGCAATTATAAAGATGCATGTGAAGGTCCAAATATCATTGCCAAATGATTCCAAGACATCTGCAATTATAAAGATGCATGTGAAAGTCCAAATATCATTGCCAAATGATTCCAAGAAATCTGCAATTATAAAGATGCATGTGAAAGTCCAAATATCATTGCCAAATAATTCCAAGACATCTGCAATTATAAAGATGCATGTGAAAGTCCAAATATCATTGCCAAATGATTCCAAGACATCTGCAATTATAAAGATGCATGTGAACGTCCAAATATCATTGCTAAATGATTCCAAGAAATCTGCAATTATAAAGATGCATGTGAAAGTCCAAATATCATTGCTAAATGATTCCAAGAAATCTGCAATTATAAAGATGAATGTGAAAGTCCAAATATCATTGCCAAATGATTCCAAGAAATCTGCAATTATAAAGATGCATGTGAACGTCCAAATATCATTGCTAAATGATTCCAAGACATCTGCAATTATAAAGATGCATGTGAAAGTCCAAATATCATTGCTAAATGATTCCAAGAAATCTGCAATTATAAAGATGCATGTGAAAGTCCAAATATCATTGCCAAATGATTCCAAGAAATCTGCAATTATAAAGATGCATATGAAAGTCCAAATATCATTGCCAAATCATTCCAAGAAATCTGCAATTATAAAGATGCATGTGAAAGTCCAAATATCATTGCCAAATGATTCCAAGACATCTGCAATTATAAAGATGCATGTGAAAGTCCAAATATCATTGCCAAATGATTCCAAGACATCTGCAATTATAAAGATGCATGTGAAAGTCCAAATATCATTGCCAAATGATTCCAAGACATCTGCAATTATAAAGATGCATGTGAAAGTCCAAATATCATTCCCAAATGATTCCAAGACATCTGCAATTATAAAGATGCATGTGAAAGTCCAAATATCATTGCCAAATCATTCCAAGACATCTGCAATTATAAAGATGCATGTGAAAGTCCAAATATCATTGCTAAATGATTCCAAGACATCTGCAATTATAAAGATGCATGTGAAAGTCCAAATATCATTGCCAAATGATTCCAAGAAATCTTCAATTATAAAGATGCATGTGAAGGTCCAAATATCATTGCCAAATGATTCCAAGAAATCTGCAATTATAAAGATGCATATGAAAGTCCAAATATCATTGCCAAATCATTCCAAGAAATCTGCAATTATAAAGATGCATGTGAAAGTCCAAATATCATTGCTAAATGATTCCAAGACATCTGCAATTATAAAGATGCATGTGAAACTCCAAATATCATTGCCAAATGATTCCAAGACATCTGCAATTATAAAGATGCATGTGAAAGTCCAAATATCATTGCCAAATGATTCCAAGACATCTGCAATTATAAAGATGCATGTGAAAGTCCAAATATCATTCCCAAATGATTCCAAGACATCTGCAATTATAAAGATGCATGTGAAAGTCCAAATATCATTGCCAAATCATTCCAAGACATCTGCAATTATAAAGATGCACGTGAAAGTCCAAATATCATTGCCAAATGATTCCAAGACATCTGCAATTATAAAGATGCATGTGAAAGTCCAAATATCATTGCCAAATGATTCCAAGAAATCTGCAATTATAAAGATGCATGTGAAATTTCAAATATCATTGATAAATGATTCCAAGACATCTGCAATTATAAAGATGCATGTGAAAGTCCAAATATCATTGCCAAATTATTCCAAGACATCTGCAATTATAAAGATGCATGTGAAAGTCCAAATATCATTGCCAAATTATTCCAAGACATCTGCAATTATAAAGATGCCTGTCAAAGTCCAAATATCATTGCCAAATGATTCCAAGACATCTACAATTATAATGATGCACGTGAAATTCCAAAGATCATTGCCAAATGATGCCAAGACATCTGCAATTATAAAGATGCATGTGAAAGTCCAAATATCATTGCTAAAGGATTCCAAAACATCTGCAATTATAAAGATGCATGTGAAAGTCCAAATATCATTGCCAAATGATTCCAAGACATCTGCAATTATAAGGATGCATGTGAAAGTCCAAATATCATTGCCAAATGATTCCAAGACATCTGCAATTATACAGATGCATGTGAAAGTCCAAATATCATTGCTAAATGATTCCAAGACTTCTGCAATTATCAAGATGCATGTGAAAGTCCAAATATCATTGCCAAATGATTCCAAGACATCTGCAATTATAAAGATGCATGTGAAAGTCCAAATATCATTGCTAAATGATTCCAAGAGATCTGCAATTATAAAGATTCATGTGAAAGTCCAAATATCATTGCCAAATGATTCCAAGATATCTGCAATTATAAAGATGCATGTAAAAGTCCAAATATCATTGCTAAATGATTCCAAGACATCTGCAATTATAGTGATGCATGTTAAAGTCCTAATATCATTGCCAAATGATTCCAAAATAACTGCAATTATAAAGATGCATGTGAAAGTCCAAATATCATTGCCAAATTATTCCAAGACATCTGCAATTATAAAGATGCATGTGAAAGTCCAAATATCATTGCCAAATGATTCCAAGACATCTGCAATTATAAAGATGCATGTGAAAGTCCAAATATCATTGCCAAATGATTCCAAGACATCTGCAATTATAAAGATGCATGTGAAAGTCCAAAGATAATTGCTAAATGATTGCATGACATCTGCAATTATAAAGATGCATGTGAAAGTCCAAAGATCATTGCCAAATGATTCCAAGACATCTGCAATTATAAAGATGCATGTGAAAGTCCAAAGATCATTGCGAAATGATTCCAAGACATCTGCAATTATAAAGATGCATGTGAAAGTCCCAGGATCATTGCCAAATGATTCCAAGACATCTGCAATTATAAAGATGACTGTGAAAGTCCAAATATCATTGCCAAATGATTCCAAGACATCTGCAATTATAAAAATGACTGTGAAAGTCCAAATATCATTGCCAAATGATTCCAAGACATCTGCAATTATAAAGATGCATGTGAAAGTCCAAATATCATTGCCAAATGATTCCAAGACATCTGCAATTATAAAGATGCATGTGAAAGTCCAAATATCATTGCCAAATGATTCCAAGACATCTGCAATTATAAAGATGCATGTGAAAGTCCAAATATAATTGCCAAATGATTCCAAGACATCTGCAATTATAAAGATGCATGTGAAAGTCCAAATATCATTGCTAAATTATTCCGAGACATCTGCAATTATAAAGATGCATGTGAAAGTCCAAATATCATTGCCCAATGATTCCAAGACATCTGCAATTATAAAGATGCATGTGAAAGTTCAAATATCATTGCAAAATGATTCCAATACATCTGAAATTATAAATATACATGTGAAAGTCCAAATATCATTGCCAAATGATTCCAAGACATCTGCAATTATAAAGATGCATGTGAAAGTGCAAATATCATTGCCAAATGATTCCAAGACATCTGTAATTATAAAGATGCATGTGAAAGTCCAAATATCATTGCCAAATGATTCCAAGACATCTGCAATTATAAAGATGCATGTGAAAGTTCAAATATCATTGCCAAATGATTCCAATACATCTGAAATTATAAATATACATGTGAAAGTCCAAATATCATTGCCAAATGATTCCAAGACATCTGCAATTATAAAGATGCATGTGAAAGTGCAAATATCATTGCCAAATGATTCCAAGACATCTGCAATTATAAAGATGCATGTGAAAGTCCAAATATCATTGCCAAATGATTCCAAGACATCTGCAATTATAAAGATGCATGTGAAAGTCAAAATATCATTGCTAAATGATTCCAAGACATCTGCAATTATAAAGATGCATGTGAAAGTCTAAAGATCATTGCTAAATGATTCCAAGACATCTGCAATTATAAAGATGCATGTGAAAGTCCAAATATCATTGCCAAATCATTCCAAGACATCTGCAATTATAAAGATGCATGTGAAAGTCCAAATATCATTGCCAAATGATTCCAAGACATCTGCAATTATAAAGATGCATGTGAAAGTCCAAAGATAATTGAGAAATGATTGCATGACCTCTGCAATTATAAAGATGCATGTGAAAGTCCAAATATCATTGCCAAATGATTCCAAGATATCTGCAATTATAAAGATGCATGTGAAAGTCCAAAAATAATTGATAAATGATTGCATGACATCTGCAATTATAAAGATGCATGTGAAAGTCTAAAGATCATTGCTAAATGATTCCAAGAAATCTGCAATTATAAAGATGCACGTGAAAGTCCAAATATCATTGCTAAATGATTCCAAGACACTTGCAATTATAAAGATGCATGTGAAAGTCCAAATATCATTGCTAAATGATTCCAAGACATCTGCAATTATAAAGATGAATGTGAAAGTCCAAATATCATTGCCAAATGATTCCAAGACACTTGCAATTATAAAGATGCATGTGAAAGTCTAAAGATCATTGCTAAATGATTCCAAGACATCTGCAATTATAAAGATGCATGTGAAAGTCTAAAGATCATTGCTAAATGATTCCAAGAAATCTGCAATTATAAAGATGCACGTGAAAGTCCAAATATCATTGCTAAATGATTCCAAGACACTTGCAATTATAAAGATGCATGTGAAAGTCCAAATATCATTGCCAAATGATTCCAATACATCTGATATTATAAATATGCATGTGAAAGTCCAAATATCATTGCCAAATGATTCCAAGACATCTGTAATTATAAAGATGCATGTGAAAGTCCAAATACCATTGCAAAATGATTCCAAGACATCTGCAATTATAAAGATGCATGTGAAAGTCCAAAGATAATTGAGAAATGATTGCATGACCTCTGCAATTATAAAGATGCATGTGAAAGTCCAAATATCATTGCCAAATGATTCCAAGACATCTGCAATCATAAAGATGCATGCGAAAGTCCAAATATCATTGCCAAATGATTCCAAGACATCTGCAATTATAAAGATGCATGTGAAAGTCCAAATATCATTGCTTAATGATTCCAAGACATCTGCAATTATAAAGATGCATGTGAAAG
This sequence comes from Sepiola atlantica, assembly GCA_963556195.1. Classification (NCBI taxonomy): domain Eukaryota; kingdom Metazoa; phylum Mollusca; class Cephalopoda; order Sepiida; family Sepiolidae; genus Sepiola; species Sepiola atlantica. Next base: position 46,434,541 of record OY744549.1, read on the forward strand.
TCCAAAGATAATTGAGAAATGATTGCATGACCTCTGCAATTATAAAGATGCATGTGAAAGTCCAAATATCATTGCCAAATGATTCCAAGACATCTGCAATTATAAAGATGCATGCGAAAGTCCAAATATCATTGCCAAATGATTCCAAGACATCTGCAATTATAAAGATGCATGTGAAAGTCCAAATATCATTGCTTAATGATTCCAAGACATCTGCAATTATAAAGATGCATGTGAAAGTCCAAATATCATTGTCAAATTATTCCAAGACATCTGCAAATATAAAGATGCATGTGAAAGTCCAAATATCATTGCCAAATGATTCCAAGACATCTGCAATTATAAAGATGCATGTGAAGGTCCGAATATCATTGCCAAATGATTCCAAGACATCTGCAATTATAAAGATGCATGTGAAAGTCCAAATATCATTGCCAAATGATTCCAAGAAATCTGCAATTATAAAGATGCATGTGAAAGTCCAAATATCATGGCTAAATGATTCCAAGAAATCTGCAATTATAAAGATGCATGTGAAAGTCCAAATATCATTGCCAAATGATTCCAAGACATCTGCAATTATAAAGATGCATGTGAAAGTCCAAATATCATTGCCAAATGATTCCAAGAAATCTGCAATTATAAAGATGCATGTGAAGGTCCAAATATCATTGCCAAATGATTCCAAGACATCTGCAATTATAAAGATGCATGTGAAAGTCCAAATATCATTGCTAAATGATTCCAAGACATCTGCAATTATAAAGATGCATGTGAAAGTCCAAATATCATTGCCAAATGATTCCAAGACATCTGCAATTATAAAGATGCATGTGAAAGTCCAAATATCATTGCCAAATGATTCCAAGACATCTGCAATTATAAAGATGCATGTGAAAGTCCAAATATCATTGCCAAATGATTCCAAGAAATCTGCAATTATAAAGATGCATGTGAAAGTCCAAATATCATTGCCAAATAATTCCAAGACATCTGCAATTATAAAGATGCATGTGAAAGTCCAAATATCATTGCCAAATGATTCCAAGACATCTGCAATTATAAAGATGCATGTGAAAGTCCAAATATCATTGCTAAATGATTCCAAGACATCTGCAATTATAAAGATGCATGTGAAAGTCCAAATATCATTGCCAAATGATTCCAAGAAATCTGCAATTATAAAGATGCATGTGAAGGTTCAAATATCATTGCCAAATGATTCCAAGACATCTGCAATTATAAAGATGCATGTGAAAGTCCAAATATCATTGCTAAATGATTCCAAGAAATCTGCAATTATAAAGATGCATGTGAAGGTCCAAATATAATTGCCAAATGATTCCAAGACATCTGCAATTATAAAGATGCATGTGAAAGTCCAAATATCATTGCTAAATGATTCCAAGACATCTGCAATTATAGAAATGCATGTGAAAGTCCAAATATCATTGCCCAATGATTCCAAGACATCTGCAATTATAAAGATGCATGTGAAGGTCCAAATATCATTGCCAAATGATTCCAAGACATCTGCAATTATAAAGATGCATGTGAAAGTCCAAATATCATTGCCAAATGATTCCAAGACATCTGCAATTATAAAGATGCATGTGAAAGTCCAAATATCATTGCCAAATCATTCCAAGACATCTGCAATTATAAAGATGCATGTGAAAGTCCAAATATCATTGCTAAATGATTCCAAGACATCTGCAATTATAAAGATGCATGTGAAAGTCCAAATATCATTGCCAAATGATTCCAAGAAATCTGCAATTATAAAGATGCATGTGAAGGTCCAAATATCATTGCCAAATGATTCCAAGACATCTGCAATTATAAAGATGCATGTGAAAGTCCAAATATCATTGCCAAATGATTCCAAGAAATCTGCAATTATAAAGATGCATGTGAAGGTCCAAATATCATTGCCAAATGATTCCAAGACATCTGCAATTATAAAGATGCATGTGAAAGTCCAAATATCATTGCTAAATGATTCCAAGACATCTGCAATTATAAAGATGCATGTGAAGGTCCAAATATCATTGCCAAATGATTCCAAGACATCTGCAATTATAAAGATGCATGTGAAAGTCCAAATATCATTGCCAAATGATTCCAAGAAATCTGCAATTATAAAGATGCATGTGAAAGTCCAAATATCATTGCCAAATGATTCCAAGACCTCTGCAATTATAAAGATGCATGTGAAAGTCCAAATATCATTGCCAAATGATTCCAAGACATCTGCAATTATAAAGATGCACGTGAAATTCCAAAGATCATTGCCAAATGATTCCAAGACCTCTGCAATTATAAAGATGCATGTGAAAGTCCAAATATCATTGCCAAATGATTCCAAGACATCTGCAATTATAAAGATGCACGTGAAATTCCAAAGATCATTGCCAAATGATTCCAAGACCTCTGCAATTATAAAGATGCATGTGAAAGTCCAAATATCATTGCCAAATGATTCCAAGACATTTGCAATTATAAAGATGCATGTGAAAGTCCAAATATCATTGCCAAATGATTCCAAGAAATCTGCAATTATAAAGATGCATGTGAAAGTCCAAATATCATTGCCAAATGATTCCAAGACCTCTGCAATTATAAAGATGCATGTGAAAGTCCAAATATCATTGCCAAATGATTCCAAGACATCTGCAATTATAAAGATGCACGTGAAATTCCAAAGATCATTGCCAAATGATTCCAAGACTTCTGCAATTATAAAGATGCATGTGAAAGTCCAAATATCATTGCCAAATGATTCCAAGACATCTGCAATTATAAAGATGCATGTGAAAGTCCAAATATCATTGCCAAATGATTCCAAGAAATCTGCAATTATAAAGATGCATGTGAAAGTCCAAATATCATTGCCAAATCATTCCAAGACATCTGCAATTATAAAGATGCATGTGAAAGTCCAAATATCATTGCTAAATGATTCCAAGACATCTGCAATTATAAAGATGCATGTGAAAGTCCAAATATCATTGCCAAATGATTCCAAGAAATCTGCAATTATAAAGATGCATGTGAAGGTCCAAATATCATTGCCAAATGATTCCAAGACATCTGCAATTATAAAGATGCATGTGAAAGTCCAAATATCATTGCCAAATGATTCCAAGAAATCTGCAATTATAAAGATGCATGTGAAGGTCCCAATTATCATTGCCAAATGATTCCAAGACATCTGCAATTATAAAGATGCATGTGAAAGTCCAAATATCATTGCTAAATGATTCCAAGACATCTGCAATTATAAAGATGCATGTGAAAGTCCAAATATCATTGCCAAATGATTCAAAGACATCTGCAATTATAAAGATGCATGTGAAGGTCCAAATATCATTGCCAAATGATTCCAAGACATCTGCAATTATAAAGATGCATGTGAAAGTCCAAATATCATTGCCAAATGATTCCAAGAAATCTGCAATTATAAAGATGCATATGAAAGTCCAAATATAATTGCCAAATCATTCCAAGACATCTGCAATTATAAAGATGCATGTGAAAGTCCAAATATCATTGCTAAATGATTCCAAGACATCTGCAATTATAAAGATGCATGTGAACGTCCAAATATCATTGCCAAATGATTCCAAGAAATCTGCAATTATAAAGATGCATGTGAAGGTCCAAATATCATTGCCAAATCATTCCAAGACATCTGCAATTATAAAGATGCATGTGAAGGTCCAAATATCATTGCTAAATGATTCCAAGAAATCTGCAATTATAAAGATGCATGTGAAAGTCCAAATATCATTGCCAAATCATTCCAAGACATCTGCAATTATAAAGATGCATGTGAAGGTCCAAATATCATTGCTAAATGATTCCAAGAAATCTGCAATTATAAAGATGCATGTGAAAGTCCAAATATCATTGCCAAATGATTCCAAGAAATCTTCAATTATAAAGATGCATGTGAAGGTCCAAATATCATTGCCAAATGATTCCAAGAAATCTGCAATTATAAAGATGCATATGAAAGTCCAAATATCATTGCCAAATCATTCCAAGAAATCTGCAATTATAAAGATGCATGTGAAAGTCCAAATATCATTGCCAAATGATTCCAAGACATCTGCAATTATAAAGATGCATGTGAAAGTCCAAATATCATTCCCAAATGATTCCAAGACATCTGCAATTATAAAGATGCATGTGAAAGTCCAAATATCATTGCCAAATCATTCCAAGACATCTGCAATTATAAAGATGCACGTGAAAGTCCAAATATCATTGCCAAATGATTCCAAGACATCTGCAATTATAAAGATGCATGTGAAAGTCCAAATATCATTCCCAAATGATTCCAAGACATCTGCAATTATAAAGATGCATGTGAAAGTCCAAATATCATTGCCAAATGATTCCAAGACATCTGCAATTATAAAGATGCATGTGAAAGTCCAAATATCATTGCAAAATGATTCCAAGACATCTGCAATTATAAAGATGCACGTGAAATTTCAAATATCATTGATAAATGATTCCAAGACATCTGCAATTATAAAGATGCATGTGAAAGTCCAAATATCATTGCCAAATTATTCCAAGACATCTGCAATTATAAAGATGCATGTGAAAGTCCAAATATCATTGCCAAATTATTCCAAGACATCTGCAATTATAAAGATGCATGTCAAAGTCCAAATATCATTGCCAAATGATTCCAAGACATCTACAATTATAATGATGCACGTGAAATTCCAAAGATCATTGCCAAATGATGCCAAGACATCTGCAATTATAAAGATGCATGTGAAAGTCCAAATATCATTGCTAAAGGATTCCAAAACATCTGCAATTATAAAGATGCATGTGAAAGTCCAAATATCATTGCCAAATGATTCCAAGACATCTGCAATTATAAGGATGCATGTGAAAGTCCAAATATCATTGCCAAATGATTCCAAGACATCTGCAATTATACAGATGCATGTGAAAGTCCAAATATCATTGCTAAATGATTCCAAGACTTCTGCAATGATCAAGATGCATGTGAAAGTCCAAATATCATTGCCAAATGATTCCAAGACATCTGCAATTATAAAGATGCATGTGAAAGTCCAAATATCATTGCTAAATGATTCCAAGAGATCTGCAATTATAAAGATTCATGTGAAAGTCCAAATATCATTGCCAAATGATTCCAAGATATCTGCAATTATAAAGATGCATGTAAAAGTCCAAATATCATTGCTAAATGATTCCAAGACATCTGCAATTATAGTGATGCATGTGAAAGTCCAAATATCATTGCCAAATGATTCCAAAATAACTGCAATTATAAAGATGCATGTGAAAGTCCAAATATCATTGCCAAATTATTCCAAGACATCTGCAATTATAAAGATGCATGTGAAAGTCCAAATATCATTGCCAAATGATTCCAAGACATCTGCAATTATAAAGATGCATGTGAAGGTCCAAATATCATTGCCAAATGATTCCAAGACATCTGCAATTATAAAGATGCATGTGAAAGTCCAAAGATCATTGCTAAATGATTCCAAGACATCTGCAATTATAAAGATGCATGTGAAAGTCCAAAGATCATTGCCAAATGATTCCAAGACATCTGCAATTATAAAGATGCATGTGAAAGTCCAAAGATCATTGCTAAATGATTCCAAGACATCTGCAATTATAAAGATGCATGTGAAAGTCCCAGGATCATTGCCAAATGATTCCAAGACATCTGCAATTATAAAGATGACTGTGAAAGTCCAAATATCATTGCCAAATGATTCCAAGACATCTGCAATTATAAAAATGACTGTGAAAGTCCAAATATCATTGCCAAATGATTCCAAGACATCTGCAATTATAAAGATGCATGTGAAAGTCCAAATATCATTGCCAAATGATTCCAAGACATCTGCAATTATAAAGATGCATGTGAAAGTCCAAATATCATTGCCAAATGATTCCAAGACATCTGCAATTATAAAGATGCATGTGAAAGTCCAAATATAATTGCCAAATGATTCCAAGACATCTGCAATTATAAAGATGCATGTGAAAGTCCAAATATCATTGCTAAATTATTCCGAGACATCTGCAATTATAAAGATGCATGTGAAAGTCCAAATATCATTGCCAAATGATTCCAAGACATCTGCAATTATAAAGATGCATGTGAAAGTTCAAATATCATTGCCAAATGATTCCAATACATCTGAAATTATAAATATACATGTGAAAGTCCAAATATCATTGCCAAATGATTCCAAGACATCTGCAATTATAAAGATGCATGTGAAAGTGCAAATATCATTGCCAAATGATTCCAAGACATCTGTAATTATAAAGATGCATGTGAAAGTCCAAATATCATTGCCAAATGATTCCAAGACATCTGCAATTATAAAGATGCATGTGAAAGTTCAAATATCATTGCCAAATGATTCCAATACATCTGAAATTATAAATATACATGTGAAAGTCCAAATATCATTGCCAAATGATTCCAAGACATCTGCAATTATAAAGATGCATGTGAAAGTGCAAATATCATTGCCAAATGATTCCAAGACATCTGCAATTATAAAGATGCATGTGAAAGTCCAAATATCATTGCCAAATGATTCCAAGACATCTGCAATTATAAAGATGCATGTGAAAGTCAAAATATCATTGCTAAATGATTCCAAGACATCTGCAATTATAAAGATGCATGTGAAAGTCTAAAGATCATTGCTAAATGATTCCAAGACATCTGCAATTATAAAGATGCATGTGAAAGTCCAAATATCATTGCCAAATGATTCCAAGACATCTGCAATTATAAAGATGCATGTGAAAGTCCAAATATCATTGCCAAATGATTCCAAGACATCTGCAATTATAAAGATGCATGTGAAAGTCCAAAGATAATTGAGAAATGATTGCATGACCTCTGCAATTATAAAGATGCATGTGAAAGTCCAAATATCATTGCCAAATGATTCCAAGACATCTGCAATTATAAAGATGCATGTGAAAGTCCAAAAATAATTGATAAATGATTCCAAGACATCTGCAATTATAAAGATGCATGTGAAAGTCTAAAGATCATTGCTAAATGATTCCAAGACATCTGCAATTATAAAGATGCATGTGAAAGTCTAAAGATCATTGCTAAATGATTCCAAGACATCTGCAATTATAAAGATGCATGTGAAAGTCCAAATATCATTGCTAAATGATTCCAAGACATCTGCAATTATAAAGATGCATGTGAAAATCCAGATATCATTGCTAAATTATTCCAAGACAACTGCAATTATAAAGATGCATGTGAAAGTCCAAAGATCATTGCTAAATGATTCCAAGACATCTGCAATTATAAAGATGCATGTGAAAGTCCCAATTATCATTGCTAAATGATTCCAAGACATCTGCAATTATAAAGATGCATGTGAAAGTCCAAATATCATTGCTAAATGATTCCAAGACACTTGCAATTATAAAGATGCATGTGAAAGTCCAAATATCATTGCCAAATGATTCCAATACATCTGATATTATAAATATGCATGTGAAAGTCCAAATATCATTGCCAAATGATTCCAAGACATCTGTAATTATAAAGATGCATGTGAAAGTCCAAATACCATTGCAAAATGATTCCAAGACATCTGCAATTATAAAGATGCATGTGAAAGTCCAAAGATAATTGAGAAATGATTGCATGACCTCTGCAATTATAAAGATGCATGTGAAAGTCCAAATATCATTGCCAAATGATTCCAAGACATCTGCAATTATAAAGATGCATGTGAAAGTCCAAATATCATTGCTAAATGATTCCATGACATATGCAATTATAAAGATGCATGTGAAAGTCCAAATATCATTGCTAAATGATTCCAAGACATCTGCAATTATAAAGATGCATGTGAAAGTCCAAGGATCATTGCCAAATGATTCCAAGACATCTGCAATTATAAAGATGCATGTGAAAGTCCAAGGATCATTGCCAAATGATTCCAAGACATCTGCAATTATAAAGATGCATGTGAAAGTCCAAATATCATTGCTAAATGATTGCATGACATCTGCAATTATAAAGATGCACGTGAAATTCCAAAGATAATTGAGAAATGATTGCATGACCTCTGCAATTATAAAGATGCATGTGAAAGTCCAAATATCATTGCCAAATGATTCCAAGACATCTGTAATTATAAAGATGCATGTGAAAGTCCAAATACCATTGCAAAATGATTCCAAGACATCTGCAATTATAAAGATGCATGTGAAAGTCCAAAGATAATTGAGAAATGATTGCATGACCTCTGCAATTATAAAGATGCATGTGAAAGTCCAAATATCATTGCCAAATGATTCCAAGACATCTGCAATTATAAAGATGCATGTGAAAGTCCAAATATCATTGCCAAATGATTCCAAGACATCTGCAATTATAAAGATGCATGTGAAAGTCCAAATATCATTGCTAAATGATTCCAAGACATGTGCAATTATAAAGATGCATGTGAAAGTCCAAGGATCATTGCCAAATGATTCCAAGACATCTGCAATTATAAAGATGACTGTGAAAGTCCAAATATCATTGCCAAATGATTCCAAGACATCTGCAATTATAAAGATGCATGTGAAAGTCCAAATATCATTGCTAAATGATTCCAAGACATCTGCAATTATAAAGATGCATGTGAAAGTCCAAATATCATTGCTAAATGATTCCATGACATATGCAATTATAAAGATGCATGTGAAAGTCCAAATATCATTGCTAAATGATTCCAAGACATCTGCAATTATAAAGATGCATGTGAAAGTCCAAATATCATTGCTAAATGATTCCAAGACATCTGCAATTATAAAGATGCATGTGAAAGTCCAAGGATCATTGCCAAATGATTCCAAGACATCTGCAATTATAAAGATGCATGTGAAAGTCCAAATATCATTACCAAATGATTTCAAGACATCTGCAATTATAAAGATGCATGTGAAAGTCCAAATATCATTGCTAAATTATTCCGAGACATCTGCAATTATAAAGATGCATGTGAAAGTCCAAATATCATTGCCAAATGATTCCAAGACATCTGCAATTATAAAGATGCATGTGAAAGTCCAAGGATCATTGCCAAATGATTCCAAGACATCTGCAATTATAAAGATGACTGTGAAAGTCCAAATATCATTGCCAAATGATTCCAAGACATCTGCAATTATAAAGTGGCATGTGAAAGTCCAAATATCATTGCCAAATGATTCCAAGACATCTGCAATTATAAAGATGAATGTGAAAGTCCAAATATCATTGCCAAATGATTCCAAGACATCTGCAATTATAAAGATGCATGTGAAAGTCCAAGGATCATTGCCAAATGATTCCAAGACATCTGCAATTATAAAGATGACTGTGAAAGTCCAAATATCATTGCCAAATGATTCCAAGACATCTGCAATTATAAAGATGCATGTGAAAGTCCAAATATCATTGCCAAATGATTCCAAGACATCTGCAATTATAAAGTGGCATGTGAAAGTCCAAATATCATTGCCAAATGATTCCAAGACATCTGCAATTATAAAGATGAATGTGAAAGTCCAAATATCATTGCCAAATTATTCTAAGACAGCTGCAATTATAAAGATGACTGTGAAAGTCCAAATATCATTGCCAAATGATTCCAAGACATCTGCAATTATAAAAATGCATGTGAAAGTCCAAATATCATTGCTAATAGATTCCAGGACATCTGCAATTATAAAGATGCATGTGTAAGTCCAAATATCATTTCAAATAATTCCAAGACATCTGCAATTATACAAATGCATGTGAAAGTCCAAATATCATTGCTAAATGATTCCAAGACATCTGCAAACATAAAGATGCATGTGAAAGTCCAAATATCATTGCTAAATGATTCCAAGACATCTGCAATTATAAAGATACATGTGAAAGTCCAAATATCATTGCCAAATGATTCCAAGACATCTGCAATTATAAAGATGCATGTAAAAATCCAAATATCATTGCCAAATGATTCCAAGACATCTGTAATTATAAAGATGCATGTGAAAGTCCAAATATCATTGCCAAATGATTCCAAGACATCTGCAATTATAAAGATGCATGTGAAAGTCCAAATATCATTTAAAATAATTCCATAACATCTGCAATTATAATGATGCATGTGAAAGTCCAAATATCATTGCTAAATAATTCCAAGACATCCGCAATTATAAAGATGCATGTGAAAGTCCAAATATCATTGCCAAATGATTCCAAGACATCTGCAATTATAAAGATGCATGTGAAAGTCCAAATATCATTGCCAAATGATTCCAAGACATCTGCAATTATAGAAATGCATGTGAAAGTCCAAATATCATTGCCAAATGATTCCAAGACAGCTGCAATTATAGAAATGCATGTGAAAGTCCAAATATCATTGCCAAATGATTCCAAGACATCTGCAATTATAAAGATGCATGTGAAAGTCCAAATATCATTGCCAAATTATTCCAAGACATCTGCAATTATAGAAATGCATGTGAAAGTCCAAATATCATTGCCAAATGATTCCAAGACATCTGCAATTATAGAAATGCATGTGAAAGTCCAAATATCATTGCCAAATGATCTCAAGACATCTGCAATTATAAAGATGCATGTGAAAGTCCAAATATCATTGTCAAATTATTCCAAGACATCTGCAATTATAAAGATGCATGTGAAAGTCCAAATATCATTTCCAAATGATTCCAAGACATCTGCAATTATAAAGATGCATGTGAAAGTCCAAATATCATTGCTAAATTATTCCAAGACATCTGCAATTATAAAGATGCATGTGAAAGTCCAAATATCATTGCCAAATGATCTCAAGACATCTGCAATTATAAAGATGCATGTGAAAGTCCAAATATCATTGCCAAATGATTCCAAGACATCTGCAATTATAAAGATGCATGTGAAAGTCCAAATATCATTGTCAAATTATTCCAAGACATCTGCAAATATAAAGATGCATGTGAAAGTCCAAATATCATTGCCAAATGATTCCAAGACATCTGCAATTATAAAGATGCATGTGAAAGTCCAAATATCATTGCCAAATGATTCCAAGACATCTGCAATTATAAAGATGCATGTGAAGGTCCAAATATCATTTCAAATAATTCCAAGACATCTGCAATTATAAAGATGCATGTGAAAGTCCAAATATCATTGCCAAATGATTCCAAGACATCTGCAATTATAAAGATGCATGTGAAAGTCCAAATATCATTGCCAAATGATTCCAAGACATCTGCAATTATAAAGATGCATGTGAAAGTCCAAATATCATTGCCAAATGATTCCAAGACATCTGCAATTATAAAGATGCATGTGAAAGTCCAAATATCATTGCCAAATGATTCCAAGACATCTGCAATTATAAAGATGCATGTGAAAGTCCAAAGATCGTGCAACTTGACTAAACTTGGCTAGCGAAGAACAGTACCACCAAGTAGTAGGTTTCTCTTTCTGAAACATTTCACAGGCCAGATGCTACATGTAGTGACAGTGTTGACCTACAATTGATACTGAGAAACGAAATATTTTACGTAGAACGCACGACTGATGCGTAGTTTATGGGGAGGAAGTGTATTAAGTCTGTACCATTCACTAAGTTTCAAGACACAAGCAACACCTCACCTGTTAAAGTCTCTTCTTTGTATATTCAAAACAACAACAGCAATTACAACAAAGGCGCCCTCTGGGCCGGATCAAAAGCTTAACCGAATGGCTGTAACTTGATACATTACAGTTGTCACAATATATTTTATACCACATATTTAATTGAGAAAAAGGCACTTCTGTCGTATATGTGAAGCAGCAGATTTTCTGTCCTTCTACTGAAAATAAAGGGAGGTAATTCAACCGGAAGTGATTTTTTTACACCATAAAAAAAAATGCAAGACTGATTTGTTTTTGGGTAACAAAAAACAATTAACAATTTCTTTTTTTATTATATGAAGTGAAAATTTATGAAAAGTCAACAATGATTTTTTTCTTTAATTTAATTGAAAAGCTTTGATTTGTGGGATTTTTTTTATATAAATGAAAAGTTTTGATGGGGGGGGGGAACTGAATTTTTTGGTCAACATTGATTTTGATTTTATTTTTTTTAATATAAATAATAGTACAAATTTATGAAAAGTCAACAAAGATTTTTTCTTTTTTTTCTTCAGTTCCCCCCCCCCCCCCAATCAAAACTTTTTATTTATATAAATGAAAAATTTTGATTGGGTGGGGGGGGGAACTGAATTTTTTTGTCAACATTGATTTTGATTTTTCTTTTTTTTAATATAAATAATTTTAATATTTGGAAGGTCTTTTTCTTTTATTGAACAGGATAAAGTTCTGAAATTTGGTTTACAATGGCTTCCATGGGGTTAGCAGAAAACTTCTGCCGCCACAAAAATTCGATTAAGTAGGACTCCACCATTTGCGTGTGGGTGCCACATTCTATTTTGTTAGGCATCTCGGCCTTTTGCCACATGTTTTCCACATGATTTGTTGTGGCACCTGTGGATGGATCCACAAAATTGTATCTGTGATTTACACGCAAATGGTGAAATCCCTTCGAAGATTAATCTCATTTAACTCCATTTTCTAAATACTAAATTCAACTTCCGGTGAATTCTGAATGAATGGTACTTGGAGAAAAAAAAATGGAACTCTTCAATTTCGATTTCTTAATCGGCAGCTGCTTCACATATACGACAGAAGTGCCGAGAAAAATCCCAATAAGACAAATACAAGACGGTTACGTGTATTCTAATAATAATAATAGTGGCCAAAACATACCTGTCTTGTGCTAAGTGTAAAACCATGTGCTGCCCCACACGACGACCGTCGACCCCAACGTTGTGTTTCCGTGGCCTTCTTCTTTGTCTTCATCGTCCAGCCGAGTCGTCTATCTACTGACGAATCGTCGAGGGCACAGCACTGGTCCGCAAGTTAAACAAAAGAAACACAACTCTCGAGAAAGAACACGAACACATATACGTTGCGTATAACTTAGTTTGAACTATGACTGTGTGTGACACCCTCCTGTCGAGACCCCCATTGTCGTTGCTCAAGTCGTCAGCTCATCTCATCGTTTTCCCGGTCCGATCTGCTCTCTCGGGAGTTTCGATCCTAACTCTCGGGAGGTTCGATCCTAACTGTTCGTCTTCTCTCCGAAACCTAAACTCGTCAACTTTTTGTCATAAACCTTACTGTCGTCAAAGTGTCGTAAAACTAACCTACCCCACTGTCGCAAAACACCGTCACTCCCAAATGTCGTGTCCGGTATTTTTCTGAGTAACCTGTCCTGAACAATGGAAATTGACCACTCCCGTATTTCTTTTGTCTCTGTCGATTAGTCACTTCCTATCCTGTCTTTTCTTTTGTGTGCGTTCATGAGTCATTTCCTATTCCTGACCGGGCCCCGACCTTTGCGGCATCCATAGTGTCACATAAGACAAGCTCCCCCTTTTTCCCCGCATAATCCCTATTAGTTGAATATCGAATAACTCCCACTCGAACAAGATAATAATGCAATGTCAAACGAATTTCATTCAACTTTTAAAAACTTTGTAGTTCAAACGACTGACGTCATTGCGGTGCTGTGACTTTTAAACATTCCACATAATCGTATTTATAACATAATTATATTTACACATAAAACACCTCAAACAAACGTTACTACAAATCTCCAAGTCCGTCAAGAGATCGCTTTGGGTTTATTGGTAGATTTTACGAAGAAGACTATGGAATTCACCTTTCAACAGCAGTCGACAGGCGTTTTTCAACACCCCGCAGAAAACGCCAAAATAGGGATCATATGTTTCCGGTCACTGCCCCTGCTGATTAGGACATATATAAACGTCGTTTGCGACGGTTCCGGTCTCTTGCCTCCAGAATTTCTTCAGACACAGCAGGAAGAATTGTTTCGCTCCATCGGCCAGTCGCAAGACGATGCGACGACTACCTGTCGCGTCAAAAGATTCCTTCTCCCCTTTTTCTGACTGCTGGACACACATAGTAAGCTTGGCACTTTCTTTCTCTCTTTTCAATTACACACGCACACACGCACACACGTACACACGCACACACGTGCGTCTTTCTTCTTACAAAATTTATTTAAAGAGACATTGCTTTAAATAACAAAAAGACAGTATTTCTTTCAAGCCGTCAAAGAGACATTTATCCAAAAGACACTAAAAGACTTTCGTCAAATATGGAACATAATTTTTATGTGTAAAAATGCAAAATAAATTGTTGTTGTTCATATAAATGTTTGAGTATTGGATATTTTATTTGCCTTTCATTTGTGTTGAATGTTGACGTTTTCTTGCTCGTTTTTCTTCAATATTTAAGAGGAATAGAATGCGTTAGCATCCCCCACAAGACTAACCTCTTTTTAGTTTGTATTTGTGTTGCTTTTCTCTCACAATTGCTAATCCACTAGTGTTTCCCCGCGTGAGTTCGTATCTCATCCTTGTCGCTAATTATTAAGTGTGTACCGTTCACTAAGTGTCAAGACACAAGCAAGTTTCTTCTTTATATATTCACAACAACAACAACAACAACAACAATTACAACAAAGGCGCCCTCTGGGCCGGATCAAAAATCTTCACCCAATGGCCGTAACTTGATACATTACAAAGTATACCTCAATTTTCGAGAACCACGCGCGGGAATCACCGGAAAAAGTTTGTATTCTATTGTATTGAGAGTTTGTATTTGAACCTGTTAGCTAGTTCCAGTTGAAAGCGATAATCACCGGAAAAAAGTTTCTATTGAATTCCAAAGATAATTGCCAAATGATTCCAAGACATCTGCAATTATAAAGATGCACGTGAAGTACAAAAGATCATTGCCAAATGATTCCAAGACATCTGCAATTATAAAGATTGACGTGAAATTCCAAAGATCATTGCCAAATGATTCCATGACATCTGCAATTATAAAGATGCACGTGAAAGTCCAAAGATCATTGTCAAATGATTCCAAGACATCTGCAATTATAAAGATGCACGTGAAATTCCAAAGATCATTGTCAAATGATTCCAAGACATCTGCAATTATAAAGATGCATGTGAAAGTCCAAATATCATTGCCAAATGATTCCAAGACATCTGCAATTATAAAGATGCACGTGAAATTCCAAAGATCATTGCCAAATGATTCCAAGACATCTGCAATTATAAAGATGCACGTGAAATTCCAAAGATCATTGCCAAATGATTCCAAGACATCTGCAATTATAAAGATGCACGTGAAATTCCAAAGATCATTGCCAAATGATTCCAAGACATCTGTAATTATAAAGATGCACGTGAAATTCCAAAGATCATTGCCAAATGATTCCAAGACATCTGCAATTATAAAGATGCACGTGAAATTCCAAAGATCATTGCCAAATGATTCCAAGACATCTGTAATTATAAAGATGCACGTGAAATTCCAAAGATCATTGCCAAATTATTCCAAGACATCTGCAATTATAAAGATGCACGTGAAATTCCAAAGATCATTTCCAAATGATTCCAAGACATCTGCAATTATAAAGATGCATGTGAAAGTCCAAATATCATTGCCAAATGATTCCAAGACATCTGCAATTATAAAGATGCATGTGAAAGTCCAAATATCATTGCCAAATGATTCCAAGACATCTGCAATTATAAAGATGCACGTGAAATTCCAAAGATCATTGCCAAATGATTCCAAGACATCTGCAATTATAAAGATGCACGTGAAATTCCAAAGATCATTTCCAAATGATTCCAAGACATCTGTAATTATAAAGATGCACGTGAAATTCCAAAGATCATTTCCAAATGATTCCAAGACATCTGCAATTATAAAGATGCACGTGAAATTCCAAAGATCATTGCCAAATGATTCCAAGACATCTGCAATTATAAAGATGCATGTGAAAGTCCAAATATCATTGCCAAATGATTCCAAGAAATCTGCAATTATAAAGATGCATGTGAAAGTCCAAATATCATTGCCAAATCATTCCAAGACATCTGCAATTATAAAGATGCATGTGAAAGTCCAAATATCATTACTAAATGATTCCAAGACATCTGCAATTATAAAGATGCACGTGAAAGTCCAAATATCATTGCCAAATGATTCCAAGACATCTGCAATTATAAAGATGCACGTGAAATTCCAAAGATCATTGCCAAATGATTCCAAGACATCTGCAATTATAAAGATGCACGTGAAATTCCAAAGATCATTGCCAAATGATTCCAAGACATCTGCAATTATAAAGATGCACGTGAAATTCCAAAGATCATTGCCAAATGATTCCAAGACATCTGCAATTATAAAGATGCACGTGAAATTCCAAAGATCATTGCCAAATGATTCCAAGACATCTGCAATTATAAAGATGCACGTGAAATTCCAAAGATCATTGCCAAATGATTCCAAGACATCTGCAATTATAAAGATGCACGTGAAATTCCAAAGATCATTGCCAAATGATTCCAAGACATCTGCAATTATAAAGATGCACGTGAAAGTCCAAAGATCATTGCCAAATGATTCCAAGACATCTGCAATTATAAAGATGCATGTGAAAGTCCAAATATCATTTCCAAATGATTCCAAGATACCTGCAATTATAAAGATGCATGTGAAAGTCCAAATATCATTGCCAAATGATTCCAAGACATCTGCAATTATAAAGATGCATGTGAAAGTCCAAATATCATTGCCAAATGATTCCATGACATCTGCAATTATAAAGATGCATGTGAAAGTCCAAATATCATTGCCAAATGATTCCAAGATACCTGCAATTATAAAGATGCATGTGAAAGTCCAAATATCATTGCCAAATGATTCCAAGACATCTGCAATTATAAAGATGCATGTGAAAGTCCAAATATCATTGCCAAATGATTCCAAGACATCTGCAATTATAAAGGTGCACGTGAAATTCCAAAGATCATTGCCAAATGATTCCAAATAAGCAATCGTAAAAAAAGAAAGGACGCCTGAAGTATATGAAGAGCTTGTCGAACGAACAATTTTTAACTCAAAACGAAATACATTAATATAAAAAGGGGAGAGAGAGAGCGTCAAGGAACGAAATCTGGGGAATAATTGTAAGATATTATATCTTGATTTTCGTTTAGGCAAGCAACCTAATAAAAAAAATGTAAAATCATCGCTTGGCAAGACGGGGAGAGCTTGAATTACTTGAAACAACATGTAAAGCGATCTGTAAGGTCAATGGCGAAAAAACAGTGTCGCGAAATATTCAACCGAAAAGTTACGCGATTAACAAATTATGCGGGAAGGTTAGAATCACAATTTATAGTTTTGGTCTTTTTATTTTTATCTATTCTTTGTACAGCAAAAATAACAAGTCGCGCGTATGTGACTCGATGTGGCGAGTGTAAAATGCAATAAATTTGGGCAATTTGGGACATTTTTGATCCCCCTTTGACCCCTTGGGGGCGAGAACCAGAATTTTTCTGAGGTCAAGGATGCTCATTTTATATTCAGAACAATTGCCTCTACATTTTGGCCAAGTTTCAAAAAAATTGAATGGATGGATCAAACGTTATGGGAGGAAAGGGTCATTTTTTGCCATTTTGGGGGCTTTTGACCTCCTGGGGGCGCGAACCAGATTTTTTCCAATGTCAGCGATACTTATTTTCTTTTAGGAACAATTGCCTCCACATTTTGGCCAAGTTTCAGAGAAATTGAAAAGATGGATGAAAAGTTATGCGGCAAAAGATGTCATTTTTGCCATTTCGGGGCCTTTTGACCCCTTAACCAGATTTTTTTTTCAAAAATCTGAGAATGTCACTTTCTAACCTGACCAAAGTTACAACTTCATGCAAAATTTCAGAGAAATTCAATGGATGGTTGCGGAGAAAAATCCGGACGGACGGATGGACGGACGGAAATGCCTCAAAACATAGGTCTCCCAATTTTATAAATCGAGTGACCAATAAACTATACACTCATTTAGGAAGTAGAAAAATATCAATTCTCACATGGCTGCGCTTTGGGTGTCAGAAAGTTCACAGCGGCCATGTTTGTGACGCAATCGCGTGGGAATTTCTACAATTGGCAACTATTATTTTTTTAATATTTATTTCATGATCAGAAGTAATTCTGAATTTAACCCCTACCTTAAAGCATCGCAGTTTGTTTTTAGGTTTCATTTTTTTGTCTGAAATCCTTATACTTTTAAATCTAATATATATATATATATATATATATATATATATATATATATATATATATATATAGTCTCGGAAGTTCTTTTAACCTTCAAAACTGGGAAAAAAAAAAAAATTTTGTTGAAAGATTTTAGTCTAGTAAGTCAATCAATCTACTGCAATCACTATTTTAGTTTACTTCCAAGAATATACTCTAATATAAATATATTTTTATATATGTTTTTATATATAAGGGATCGTCAGTTGTTTACCATGAAAACTGTTTCGGGATTTTAAAAACAAAACAGTATTTCTTTATCATGGCATCCCAGCAGTGTTGATCAGACACCACCTCCCTATTTAATAATTATTTTTTAATTTAAAAAGTTTACAAATATTTGATTTAGTTTTGCCTCCAGATTTGTTTTTCTAAAGTATTAAAATATAGTTTCTTTACCTGTGTTGTTCCTTTCAAAGTGGGTATTTACTATTTTACAGAACATCTATTTTATAGAGTTAGATGATTCCATTATAATAACCCCCCTTTTTTCCCTTGGTTATTTTCTTTGTCTACAAATGTTTTAAAATTAAAAATATATATTTATAAAAATATTTCATATATACATATATATATATACATTTATTTATTTATTTTATCATGGACTATTTACATATGTTATACATTTTTATAGTAGAGTTTTGGATTTCTTTTATCAATTTCTTTTGATTTATTTCATATAATTTAAAAGCGTCAGGATAGCGTGTTATTGCCTTATTTAACTGTCTAAATATTTTATTTTTATCTATATTAGAGATAGAAGTTTGTTTTCTATTAAGAACCAGTTACGATTTTCTATCCTTTTGTTTTTTTTATTTTATATATATATATATATATATATATATATATATATATATATATATATATATTAGATTTAAAAGTATAAGGATTTCAGACCAAAAAAATGAAACGCCATGCAACGGATAGCGTGCCAGGAAATATAAAACCCATCAGAAAATGTACCGATTACCCTTACAGCGGCCATCTTGAATGATTTCTCGGTAAATCCACGAGAATATTCGTACGAAATATCTTTGGTTGTACCGAAACGTTATTTTTTATTTTATTTTTGAATGAGTCTCTTTAAACTGCGAAAATCTGCGTGGTTCTCCTTTATTTTATTTTATTTTATTTTTTTTTATTTTATTTTATTTTATTTTATTTTATTTTATTTTTTTTTATTTAATTTTATTTTATTTTATTTTATTTTATTTTATTTTATTTTATTTTATTTCATTTTATTTTATTTTATTTTATTTCATAAGTATTAGTAAAAAGTTTCCACTGTATTTATAAAACTTTGTAATTTGAAACGGTTTTTGAAACCAGTAAAATGCAGAGATCATTTTTTTTAAATAAACATATTTTTTATTTAAAATTCAAATTTTCGATTCACACAGGAATCTTCATCAGGATAATAGACAATATTTTTTTCTTCCTTTTTTTTCTTTTATTTAAAACGACATGGTGTCGCTTGATCTTGTGCTTCAGTTGATAACGAAGTTCGTTGTGTAATAATGTCCACAAGTGGTGTGTGTGCTCTGGTCGCACGTTATAAGTATTAGTAAAATGTTTCCACTGTATGGAATGCATTTAAATTTTGTAATTTGAAAAGGTTTTTGAAACCAGTAAAATGTAGTGACCCTTTTTTTTAAATAAACATATTTACTTAAATTCAAATTTTCGATTCACACAGGAATCTTCATCAGGATAATAGACATTTCTTCCTTTTTTTTCTTTAAATGTATCTTGGCGTAGACATTTTGTTTAAACATGTTGGGATAGAAGTTATGAACATACCAAAAAGTTTGGCGCGTTTTCTATTTGTTTGTTGCTATTTTTTTCACACCTATATTACAAAATTAGTTTGTGGTAAGATGATGGGTTTGGAAGAATATCATGATTGCCTCTCAGATGGTTATTGCAAGTTGAAATCACACTGCGACAAACCGACTACAGCTACACAGATAAAACACACACACACTCACGTGCGCGCTCATCCCCACATTCTTATGCATACACGCAATCAGACACTCATAAAACTCACGCACTTACGCACGGTTACGTGTGGACTTATTCTCAGTCAGACACTCATTAAATAACATACGTTAGTCGACCATGTCTGGCCGCATCTGACTGGATTGAATATTGAATAAAAAAAATAGAGTCACCATCTTCCAAGTATACGCGAAAATCTCCACTCAGGGTGGGCCAAAATAAGGGTCCTATCTTTAAATTTGAATAACTTGAATTTGAATAACTTCCACAAAATAAAAGTTAAACTCACCAAACTTTATGTGTGTGTAGACTGACCCTTCCGAGATTTTTTGAAATAAACAAAACAAATTTTAGCCGAAAAACACTTCTTAAAACTTACAAAAACTAAAGTATTGTTTTTTTACACTGTTTTGAGTTTTTTAAGCAAAAATAATGTTTTCTAAATGAGGGTACGTTCCTTAGGGCTAATACGGCTCATGCTTGCTTCGGAAGGGGTCCTTTACTTATTCTAAAAAATTTTTTAAAAAATCAATAGATAAAAAAGTTATGAATTTTTAAAAATAGGACCCTTATTTTTGCCCACCCTATATAAATCGACTTTATTCAAAACAAACACTGGAATATAAAGAGAGTTGTTCGGTAGGCTGGCTTTTATCGTAAACAAGATCTGGTATCTGGGGTTAGGGTTAGGGTTTCGTCTTTCTGCTTCTGGTGAAGGACGAGAACAGGGTATGACATCCTGTTGTCACGACACCTTATCGAGAACTGAATAATCTCTGATCGTGTATTGGAAGTTGAGTCTACGTAGAAGTGTTGTCTCACTGGTTATTACTGGTTGTTAAGTTCACCAACTCTTTTAGTTCTTGTAGAACTTCGCTGTTGATTCAAAGGGGCGATATGTCGTATTTACTTAGATCCGATTCTCGATCGCCATCGTCGCTACTATTAGTACTGCCTTACTAACCTTGTTTCTTCTCTCTCTCTCTCTCTCTCTCTCTCTCTCTCTCTCTTTCTCTCTCTTCTCGTGGTCTCCGGCAGCCGTTTGTCGCATGCTTGTTTCTGCCGTGTGACTATTCGTACTGCCTTTTTCTTCTGCAACTATTTGCTGTCGGGACTGCTATGATCGACGCTCGTCACCGCCCCCATCATGTCGCTGAGCCGTCGCCATTACTCTTTCTACTTGTGTCGCTGCCGTATAAACTACTGACACTACTACGACTCTTCTTCTCTCGGGCTGCTATCGTCGCGCTGAACCCAACTTATAACAAGAGTCTTTTTTCTGTTTCAAAGAGCCGTTTTTATTTACTATATAATTAGCCGACTTGAACGGATCCGTTGCGAATTGAGAGAGAGGTAACGCTAACTAAATTCACTATTTATCTTGTTAATTAACTCGAGAAAGGGAGGAGGTGAAGGATTCACTTCTGGCTTTCTATATTTTTGTCATTCCGAATCTTTTTCGTAACAGCTACATGTTGACTCTCTGCTTCCACGCCAATAACTCATTCAATCCCGATTTAATTCTCTCACGGTCGGAACTCTCGTCTCAAATCTCGTCGTCAACACGCCAGGTGCAGCCTGAACTTTTTGACCTTACGTAACCTTAAGGTTAGATCAGTTGTCACCGTGAGCCTGGGAACGTATCAGACCGAACTTGCGCGAGATGACTTCGCTACAATCGCGTAAGTCAAACCCGTCTCAACAGATGCGTCCATCTCTCACAGAGCCATTATCTAACAGAAGCATTTTCTCGCCTACACTGTTACATAGTTCTGGGCACCACAGCGCGTGCGCCAATCCGCCGGGCGTGCGCCAAGCTGAACCACAACTCAATGTAATGTAAAATATTGCGAGTACATACAAACCAAATAGAACTGTCATGCAACTGTTACAGTGTCGTGATGTATGATTTTCTATTATTAAGTAAGATGTTCCTATATTGTTTTTTTAGGTGTTGACAAACTAAGCTTATGTCGGAGATAAGTAAGTTAAGCCTTCGGGAAAGAGGTGTAGTGGTAAAACCAATGTAACAATTAGTTTTATTACTATTTTCGAATATATATATATATATATATATATATATATATATATATATATATATATATATATATATATATATATATATAATGGTAATAATCCAGGTAAAAAATATCCACAGGGTGGTAATCCAGAGAATTTTAACCGGGTTTATAAAAAGTGCTCAATATCAAAATAGAGCTTTATATATGATAATTTTATTTACACAGACATGTACAAAATCTGCGACACTGGCATGTCGATTTCATCGATCAACAGTTACTATAAACTGAGATCTCATCAGGCAGAGTTAGAATCCGATCTCAACCTCAGATCATATTTGGATAGAAAGGTTAAGATCGGATTCTAACTCTGCCTGATGAGATCTCAGTTTATAGTAACTGTTGATCGATAACATCGACATGCCAGTGTCGCAGATTTTGTACATGTCTGTGTAAATAAAATTATCATATATATATATATAAATAAATATATATATATATATATATATATATATATATATATATATATATATATATATGTGTGTGTGTGTGTGTGTGTCTGTGTCTGTGTCTGTGTCTGTGTTCAGGAATACAAAAACAAATAGAAAATGATATGAGAGACTTATGTCCCCTTAAATATGAATTCTTAATCAAAAATGAAAACACAATCGTAATATTGAAAAATAAACCCTATAAATAATCTGAATAAATAAACAATTTAAATAAATAAATAAGTAAACGAATAAATTTGTAAAAATGAAATAAACAAGAATAAAATGTTTAGAATACTGAGAAAAATAAATAATTATGCCATCTGACGATCGCAAGACCGCGTGAAACCATGGTAATGGCATATTAAGAGCAGATATGATCTTTAAAGTAATATTAAGGTCGGAGAAAACATTGAGTTATGTATACAAAGACAAAGCTCCTTTCCCTCAATAACTACAAGAAACCTCTCCAACCACCGATTGTCATGGAAAATAACACCCTATCTGAGAGTTCATCATTCAAACTCCTCAGCCTAACTTCACAGGTAACATGAATTGGAACAAATAAATTGAAGACATTGCCAAGGCTGCTGCAAAGAAGGTGGGCTCCCTCTACCGTGATAGTAAACTCCTCACACCTGACATTATCCTGTATCTCTACAAAGCCACTATCCGACCATGCATGGAGTATTGTTGCCACATCTGGGCCGGTGCATCATCCATTAGTCTCTCCCTCCTAGACAAGGTCCAAAAAAGAGTCGCCAACTTAATAGGTCCATCACTATCCAATAAGCTCCAGCTCCTGTCTTATCGCCGCAATGTTGCGTCCTTGTGCCTGTTTTACAAGTACTTCAATGGATTGTGCTCCGATGAATTGGCTGCTCAGATGCCCCCTCGACGTAAATACACTCGATCAACTCGACAATCAGCTAAATCCCATTCATTCACTGTGGAGGTCTCCAGATGCCGGAGAGCCTTCTACTCCAATAGCTTCTTTCCTTGTGCTGCCGGCCTCCGGAACTCACTCCCTGTTCCCTGTTTCCCCTGACTGTACAAACATGCAGAGGTGTAAAACAAATGTAAACAGACGTCTCGCTACACAGCTCCCAACTTAGAATGACACCCCAAACCTGCATATAATTCTCAGTAGCCCCTTACGTCTACAGTGGCGGCCTGCCTTGTTTGGGGTGAAATATCTTTTTTAAAAAGTGCAAATCAAAAACTCTGAAAGGCATCAGTATATATCTATTTATATAAAGTTAGGTATGTGTACATGTTTATATATTTGTATCGGCCGGATTCATTCCTAAACCGATCATCATAGATTTTGGAACACATCGTCATATTTAGTTCAATTTTGTTTTATGTGCACGCCCTTCGTGAAAGTTCAGATACCCCCGAGTTTTGTTAAATCTCAACAATAGGTATTAGACATAAATTAATAAATATTTCTCGACTCCTTTTGAGTTAGGGTTAGGGGTTAGGGTTAGGGTTAGGGTTAGACATAAATTAATAAATATTTCTCGACTCCTTTTGAGTTATGGTTAGGGGTTAGAGTTAGGGTTAGGGTTAGACGTAAATTAATAAATATTTCTCGACTCCTTTTGAGTTATGGTTAGGGGTTAGAGTTAGGGTTAGGGTTAGACATAAATTAATAAATATTTCTCGACTCCTTTTGAGTTATGGTTAGGGGTTAGAGTTAGGGTTAGGGTTAGACATAAATTAATAAATATTTCTCAACTCCTTTAGAGTTAGGGTTAGGGTTAGGGTTAGACATACATTAATAAATATTTCTCAACCCAACAGGGATTTCAGGGAGCATAATATGGGCACCACTTCCCATTTAAAAATTTAAGTATTTCAAATTTTCTTATTGAATTCTATCTATCGTCATTCGACTATAAGCAAGACCCCCTGAAGTTCAATTTCTTCTTAAGACTCTTTAAGCTTAAGCTTTAAATATGAGACATTTTCTAGAATTGTATACCATGTAATGGATTTTAATCGAAATTGGAATAAGGGATCTAAGCATGAGTTTTGTATCATTATATCATCATTTTAACCTTCGTCATAAAAGTGGTGCAAAACTGTTCTGTGCGGGTAATTTTTTTTATTCACTCTAGGATGGGTATTCTTCTTCGAATAATATTATGAATTAATATAATAGTAGTAGTAGTAGTAGTAGTTGTTGTTGTTGTTGTTGTAGTAGTAGTAGTTGTTGTAGTAGTTGTTGTAGTAGTAGTAGTTGTTGTAGTAGTAGTAGTTGTTGTAGTAGTAGTAGTAGTAGTTGTAGTTGTTGTAGTAGTAGTAGTAGTAGTAGTAGTAGTTGTTGTTGTTGCAGTAGTAGTAGTAGTAGTTGTTGTAGTAGTTGTAGTAGTAGTAGTAGTTGTAGTAGTAGTAGTAGTAGTAATAGTAGTAGTTGTAGTAGTTGTTGTTGTAGTAGTAGTAGTTGTTGTTGTAGTAGTAGTAGTAGTAGTAGTAGTAGTAGTAGGTGTTGTAGTAGTAGTAGTAGTAGTAGTAGTAGTAGCAGTAGTAGTAGTAGTAGTAGTAGTAGCAGTAGTAGCAGTAGTAGCAGTAGCAGTAGTAGTAGTAGTAGTAGTAGTAGTAGTAGTAGTAGTAGTAGCAGCAGCAGTAGTAGCAGTAGTAGCAATAGTAGTAGTAGTAGTAGTAGAAATAGTAGAAATAGTAGTAGCAGTAGCAGTAGTAGTAGTAGTAGTAGTAGTAGTAGTAGTAGTAGTAGTAGTAGTAGTAGTAGTAGTAGGCCTTTGTCAGTCGTGCCCGACCATGAATGACACTTGCAGATCTAGCCGGCTAGTTACATTATTCACAAAATCTTGTCAGTGATGCCAATGCTCCAAGGGGCACACTGACTTAACCTAGGCATTTCTTGCTGTGGCTGAGAAGATGAAGGGCGGGGGGTGGATGGGGAAGCTCAATTGCTTTTCGCCTTTTCTTTCCTCCTTGCACGCTTTTCAGCGGCTTTCGTTTTCCACTTTGCTTCCCTGATGTCAAGCTTCCGTTTGAGGTCTGTTTTCCATTTATCTCTGTCAGAGGCAAGGCATTCCCAAGATGACGGATCGATGTCAAGGGTCTTCATGTCTCTCTTGCAGACATCCCTGTATCTTAGAAGAAGGCGACCATGGTCTCTCTCTCTCTCCTTCTTTCAAC
>OY744549.1:46465510-46485510 GCA_963556195.1 Sepiola atlantica
TAATACGGCTCATGCTTGCTTCGGAAGGGGTCCTTTACTTATTCTAAAAAAATAAAAAAAAATCAATCAATAAAAAAGTTATGAATTTTTAAAAATAGGACCCTTATTTTTGCCCATCCTGTAGATAGATCCATGAAAAATAAATAAATAAATAAATAAATAGATCCATGAAAAATATTCTTTTTTAAGTTTTGTTTGTTTGTTTTCTGTTGTTTTTGTTTTTTTTTCATTTTTCCATGTTAAAACTATAAAACCAAACACCTTTTTATGAAATTAATTTTTAACTCAAATCTCTATTTTCTAAAAACAAAAACAAAAAAAACAAACATGTGTTACTTTGTGCTAATCCATCAAATGTATCTCCAGCTGCTGATTAGCTGAACAGGAAACCTTTTGCTAGGAGGTCCACCCTCCCAGGCTTCGCCTCCCCTCTTTGGGGAGGAGTAAGTTTATTGCTTACTGCCTGAGGCGCCCCTACCGGGGAATGCCGACGGGGCTGCCCAGGCAATTTTTGATGGTCAGAGTGCCCACCTCTCAGGCGCTGACTTTTCAACCCCCCACTTTCCGACCCGACCTTGGGTCACATCCTACTTGTTGGTGTAGGATAAAACTGGCCTTGTGCCTAACTCCTGGAGGGGAGTAAATAAAAGAACATGAAACCTTTTGATATTCATTAATATTTCATCTATTCATAATGTCTGACTCAACCTATATATTTAAAATATAATTTAGGTATTATTTGGATTATTCGAACGAGTGTTCTCATCTTAGATGTTATTCTTACAACGTTTCGGCCGATGTAACCTCCGACCTTCTTCAGATGCATCCTATCGAACTCTGGAATCTGTATGTAACAGACAAGTGACGCAACGGATAAAAGTGCTTAGTAACAGTCCTCTAGATGTTGACGATACAATCTCCAGTACGGACGATACTAGCAATACAATTAGCCATGCCCGAGTCGAAGTCTTTTTTTAAAAAATTTTTTTTCAACATGGTTCACCCCAAACAAGGCAGACCGCCACTGTAATCGTAATGGGCTACTGAGAACAAGAAATGGGGATAACGTTGGGGGGGGGGGGGGGTCAGCCTAAATTGGGATCTGGGCAGCGAGATGTTTGTTTACATTAGTTTTAAATTTCTGCATGTCAGTACTGTCGGGGAAACAGGGGGCGGGAAGGGAGTTCCAGAGGCCAGCAGCACGAGGAAAGTCTGAAGTAATTCATAATTGTATTCTTAGTATCGCCCGTACTGAGGATTGAACCTTCAACCTCCAGAAGACTGTCACTTAGAACTGATTATTACTTAACGCTTTGATGCGTTGCACCACAAGATTGGAGGTTACATCGGCCGAAACGTTGTGGCAATAACATCCAAGATGAGAACAGTAGTCTGAATGATCCAAATGAGACAAATTATCAATGCTCATCTAAAAATTACCCCTAAACAAGATTGGAGGTTACATCGGCCGAAACGTTGTGGCAATAACATCCAAGATGAGAACAGTAGTCTGCATGATCCCAATGAGACAAATTATCAATGCTCATCTCAAAATTACCCCTAAACAAGATTGGAGGTTACATCGGCCGAAACGTTGTGGCAATAACATCCAAGATGAGAACAGTAGTCTGAATGATCCAAATGAGACAAATTATCAATGCTCATCTAAAAATTACCCCTGAACAAGATTGGAGGTTACATCGGCCGAAACGTTGTGGCAATAACATCCAAGATGAGAACAGTAGTCTGAATGATCCAAATGAGACAAATTATCAATGCTCATCTCAAATTACCCCTAAACAAGATTGGAGGTTACATCGGCCGAAACGTTGTGGCAATAACATCCAAGATCAGAACAGTAGTCTGAATTATCCAAATAAGACAAATTATCAATGCTCATCTCAAAATTACCCCTAAACAAGATTGGAGGTTACATCGGCCGAAACGTTGTGGCAATAACATCCAAGATGAGAACAGTAGTCTGAATGATCCAAATGAGACAAATTATCAATGCTCATCTCAAAATTACCCCTAAACAAGATTGGAGGTTACATCGGCCGAAACGTTGTGGCAATAACATCCAAGATGAGAACAGTAGTCTGAATGATCCAAATGAGACAAATTATCAATGCTCATCTCAAAATTACCCCTAAACAAGATTGGAGGTTACATCGGCCGAAACGTTGTGGCAATAACATCCAAGATGAGAACAGTAGTCTGAATGATCCAAATGAGACAAATTATCAATGCTCATCTCAAATTACCCCTAAACAAGATTGGAGGTTACATCGGCCGAAACGTTGTGGCAATAACATCCAAGATCAGAACAGTAGTCTGAATTATCCAAATAAGACAAATTATCAATGCTCATCTCAAAATTACCCCTAAACAAGATTGGAGGTTACATCGGCCGAAACGTTGTGGCAATAACATCCAAGATGAGAACAGTAGTCTGAATGATCCAAATGAGACAAATTATCAATGCTCATCTCAAAATTACCCCTAAACAAGATTGGAGGTTACATCGGCCGAAACGTTGTGGCAATAACATCCAAGATGAGAACAGTAGTCTGAATGATCCAAATGAGACAAATTATCAATGCTCATCTCAAATTACCCCTAAACAAGATTGGAGGTTACATCGGCCGAAACGTTGTGGCAATAACATCCAAGATCAGAACAGTAGTCTGAATTATCCAAATAAGACAAATTATCAATGCTCATCTCAAAATTACCCCTAAACAAGATTGGAGGTTACATCGGCCGAAACGTTGTGGCAATAACATCCAAGATGAGAACAGTAGTCTGAATGATCCAAATGAGACAAATTATCAATGCTCATCTCAAATTACCCCTAAACAAGATTGGAGGTTACATCGGCCGAAACGTTGTGGCAATAACATCCAAGATGAGAACAGTAGTCTGAATTATCCAAATAAGACAAATTATCAATGCTCATCTCAAAATTACCCCTGAACAAGATTGGAGGTTACATCGGCCGAAACGTTGTGGCAATAACATCCAAGATCAGAACAGTAGTCTGAATGATCCAAATGAGACAAATTATCAATGCTCATCTAAAAATTACCCCTAAACAAGATCAGAGGTTACATCGGCCGAAACGTTGTGGCAATAACATCCAAGATGAGAACAGTAGTCTGAATGATACAAATGAGACAAATTATCAATGCTCATCTCAAAATTACCCCTAAACAAGATCGGAGGTTACATCGGCCGAAACGTTGTGGCAATAACATCCAAGATGAGAACAGTAGTCTGAATGATACAAATGAGACAAATTATCAATGCTCATCTCAAAATTACCCCTAAACAAGATTGGAGGTTACATCGGCCGAAACGTTGTGGCAATAACATCCAAGATGAGAACAGTAGTCTGAATGATCCAAATGAGACAAATTATCAATGCTCATCTCAAAATTACTCCTAAACAAGATCAGAGGTTACATCGGCCGAAACGTTGTGGCAATAACATCCAAGATCAGAACAGTAGTCTGAATGATCCAAATGAGACAAATTATCAATGCTCATCTCAAAATTACCCCTAAACAAGATCAGAGGTTACATCGGCCGAAACGTTGTGGCAATAACATCCAAGAAGAGAACAGTAGTCTGAATGATACAAATGAGACAAATTATCAATGCTCATCTCAAAATTACCCCTAAACAAGATTGGAGGTTACATCGGCCGAAACGTTGTGGCAATAACATCCAAGATGAGAACAATAGTCTGAATGATCCAAATGAGACAAATTATCAATGCTCATCTTAAAATTACCCCTAAACAAGATTGGAGGTTACATCGGCCGAAACGTTGTGGCAATAACATCCAAGATGAGAACAGTAGTCTGAATGATCCAAATGAGACAAATTATCAATGCTCATCTCAAAATTACCCCTGAACAAGATTGGAGGTTACATCGGCCGAAACGTTATGGCAATAACATCCAAGATGAGAACAGTAGTCTGAATGATCCAAATGAGACAAATTATCAATGCTCATCTCAAAATTACCCCTAAACAAGATTGGAGGTTACATCGGCCGAAACGTTGTGGCAATAACATCCAAGATGAGAACAGTAGGCTGAATGATCCAAATAATCCAAATTATCAATGCTCATCTCAAAATTACCCCTAAACAAGATCGGAGGTTACATCGGCCGAAACGTTGTGGCAATAATATCCAAGATGAGAACAGTTATCTGAATGATCCAAATGAGACAAATTATCAATGCTCATCTCAAAATTACCCTTAAACAAGATTGGAGGTTACATCGGCCGAAAGGTTGTGGCAATAACATCCAAGATGAGAACAGTAGTCTGAATGATCCAAATGAGACAAATTATCAATGCTCATCTCAAAATTACCCCTAAACAAGATCGGAGGTTACATCGGCCGAAACGTTGTGGCAATAACATCCAAGATGAGAACAGTAGTCTGAATGATCCAAATGAGACAAATTATCAATGCTCATCTCAAAATTACCCCTAAACAAGATTGGAGGTTACATCGGCCGAAACGTTGTGGCAATAACATCCAAGATGAGAACAGTAGGCTGAATGATCCAAATAATCCAAATTATCAATGCTCATCTCAAAATTACCCCTAAACAAGATCGGAGGTTACATCGGCCGAAACGTTGTGGCAATAACATCCAAGATGAGAACAGTTATCTGAATGATCCAAATGAGACAAATTATCAATGCTCATCTCAAAATTACCCCTAAACAAGATTGGAGGTTACATCGGCCGAAACGTTGTGGCAATAACATCCAAGATGAGAACAGTAGTCTGAATGATCCAAATGAGACAAATTATTAATGCTCATCTCAAAATTACCCCTAAACAAGATTGGAGGTTACATCGGCCGAAACGTTGTGGCAATAACATCCAAGATGAGAACAGTAGTCTGAATGATCCAAATGAGACAAATTATCAATGCTCATCTCAAAATTACCCCTAAACAAGATCGGAGGTTACATCGGCCGAAACGTTGTGGCAATAACATCCAAGATGAGAACAGTAGTCTGAATGATCCAAATGAGACAAATTATCAATGCTCATCTCAAAATTACCCCTAAACAAGATCGGAGGTTACATCGGCCGAAACGTTGTGGCAATAACATCCAAGATGAGAACAGTAGTCTGAATGATCCAAATGAGACAAATTATCAATGCTCATCTCAAAATTACCCCATAACAAGATCGGAGGTTACATCGGCCGAAACGTTGTGGCAATAACATCCAAGATGAGAACAGTAGTCTGAATGATCCAAATGAGACAAATTATCAATGCTCATCTCAAAATTACCCCTAAACAAGATCGGAGGTTACATCGGCCGAAACGTTGTGGCAATAACATCCAAGATGAGAACAGTAGTCTAAATGATCCAAATGAGACAAATTATCAATGCTCATCTCAAAATTACCCCTAAACAAGATCGGAGGTTACATCGGCCGAAACGTTGTGGCAATAACATCCAAGATGAGAACAGTAGTCTGAATGATCCAAATGAGACAAATTATCAATGCTCATCTCAAAATTACCCCTAAACAAGATCGGAGGTTACATCGGCCGAAACGTTGTGGCAATAACATCCAAGATGAGAACAGTAGTCTGAATGATCCAAATGAGACAAATTATCAATGCTCATCTCTAAATTACCCCTAAACAAGATTGGAGGTTACATCGGCCGAAACGTTGTGACAATAACATCCAAGATGAGAACAGTAGTCTGAATGATCCAAATGAGACAAATTATCAATGCTCATCTCAAAATTACCCCATAACAAGATCGGAGGTTACATCGGCCGAAACGTTGTGGCAATAACATCCAAGATGAGAACAGTAGTCTGAATGATCCAAATGAGACAAATTATCAATGCTCATCTCAAAATCACCCCTAAACAAGATTGGAGGTTACATCGGCCGAAACGTTGTGACAATAACATCCAAGATGAGAACAGTAGTCTGAATGATCCAAATGAGACAAATTATCAATGCTCATCTCAAAATTACCCCTAAACAAGATCGGAGGTTACATCGGCCGAAACGTTGTGACAATAACATCCAAGATGAGAACAGTAGTCTGAATGATCCAAATGAGACAAATTATCAATGCTCATCTCAAAATCACCCCTAAACAAGATTGGAGGTTACATCGGCCGAAACGTTGTGACAATAACATCCAAGATGAGAACAGTAGTCTGAATGATCCAAATGAGACAAATTATCAATGCTCATCTCAAAATCACCCCTAAACAAGATTGGAGGTTACATCGGCCGAAACGTTGTGACAATAACATCCAAGATGAGAACAGTAGTCTAAATGATCCAAATGAGACAAATTATCAATGCTCATCTCAAAATTACCCCTAAACAAGATCAGAGGTTACATCGGCCGAAACGTTGTGGCAATAACATCCAAGAAGAGAACAGTAGTCTGAATGATACAAATGAGACAAATTATCAATGCTCATCTCAAAATTACCCCTAAACAAGATTGGAGGTTACATCGGCCGAAACGTTGTGGCAATAACATCCAAGATGAGAACAATAGTCTGAATGATCCAAATGAGACAAATTATCAATGCTCATCTTAAAATTACCCCTAAACAAGATTGGAGGTTACATCGGCCGAAACGTTGTGGCAATAACATCCAAGATGAGAACAGTAGTCTGAATGATCCAAATGAGACAAATTATCAATGCTCATCTCAAAATTACCCCTGAACAAGATTGGAGGTTACATCGGCCGAAACGTTATGGCAATAACATCCAAGATGAGAACAGTAGTCTGAATGATCCAAATGAGACAAATTATCAATGCTCATCTCAAAATTACCCCTAAACAAGATTGGAGGTTACATCGGCCGAAACGTTGTGGCAATAACATCCAAGATGAGAACAGTAGGCTGAATGATCCAAATAATCCAAATTATCAATGCTCATCTCAAAATTACCCCTAAACAAGATCGGAGGTTACATCGGCCGAAACGTTGTGGCAATAATATCCAAGATGAGAACAGTTATCTGAATGATCCAAATGAGACAAATTATCAATGCTCATCTCAAAATTACCCTTAAACAAGATTGGAGGTTACATCGGCCGAAAGGTTGTGGCAATAACATCCAAGATGAGAACAGTAGTCTGAATGATCCAAATGAGACAAATTATCAATGCTCATCTCAAAATTACCCCTAATCAAGATCGGAGGTTACATCGGCCGAAACGTTGTGGCAATAACATCCAAGATGAGAACAGTAGTCTGAATGATCCAAATGAGACAAATTATCAATGCTCATCTCAAAATTACCCCTAAACAAGATTGGAGGTTACATCGGCCGAAACGTTGTGGCAATAACATCCAAGATGAGAACAGTAGGCTGAATGATCCAAATAATCCAAATTATCAATGCTCATCTCAAAATTACCCCTAAACAAGATCGGAGGTTACATCGGCCGAAACGTTGTGGCAATAACATCCAAGATGAGAACAGTTATCTGAATGATCCAAATGAGACAAATTATCAATGCTCATCTCAAAATTACCCCTAAACAAGATTGGAGGTTACATCGGCCGAAACGTTGTGGCAATAACATCCAAGATGAGAACAGTAGTCTGAATGATCCAAATGAGACAAATTATTAATGCTCATCTCAAAATTACCCCTAAACAAGATTGGAGGTTACATCGGCCGAAACGTTGTGGCAATAACATCCAAGATGAGAACAGTAGTCTGAATGATCCAAATGAGACAAATTATCAATGCTCATCTCAAAATTACCCCTAAACAAGATCGGAGGTTACATCGGCCGAAACGTTGTGGCAATAACATCCAAGATGAGAACAGTAGTCTGAATGATCCAAATGAGACAAATTATCAATGCTCATCTCAAAATTACCCCTAAACAAGATCGGAGGTTACATCGGCCGAAACGTTGTGGCAATAACATCCAAGATGAGAACAGTAGTCTGAATGATCCAAATGAGACAAATTATCAATGCTCATCTCAAAATTACCCCATAACAAGATCGGAGGTTACATCGGCCGAAACGTTGTGGCAATAACATCCAAGATGAGAACAGTAGTCTGAATGATCCAAATGAGACAAATTATCAATGCTCATCTCAAAATTACCCCTAAACAAGATCGGAGGTTACATCGGCCGAAACGTTGTGGCAATAACATCCAAGATGAGAACAGTAGTCTAAATGATCCAAATGAGACAAATTATCAATGCTCATCTCAAAATTACCCCTAAACAAGATCGGAGGTTACATCGGCCGAAACGTTGTGGCAATAACATCCAAGATGAGAACAGTAGTCTGAATGATCCAAATGAGACAAATTATCAATGCTCATCTCAAAATTACCCCTAAACAAGATCGGAGGTTACATCGGCCGAAACGTTGTGGCAATAACATCCAAGATGAGAACAGTAGTCTGAATGATCCAAATGAGACAAATTATCAATGCTCATCTCTAAATTACCCCTAAACAAGATTGGAGGTTACATCGGCCGAAACGTTGTGACAATAACATCCAAGATGAGAACAGTAGTCTGAATGATCCAAATGAGACAAATTATCAATGCTCATCTCAAAATTACCCCATAACAAGATCGGAGGTTACATCGGCCGAAACGTTGTGGCAATAACATCCAAGATGAGAACAGTAGTCTGAATGATCCAAAT
This sequence comes from Sepiola atlantica, assembly GCA_963556195.1. Lineage (NCBI taxonomy): Eukaryota > Metazoa > Mollusca > Cephalopoda > Sepiida > Sepiolidae > Sepiola > Sepiola atlantica. The sequence goes on from OY744549.1 coordinate 46,474,230, forward strand.
GAGACAAATTATCAATGCTCATCTCAAAATCACCCCTAAACAAGATTGGAGGTTACATCGGCCGAAACGTTGTGACAATAACATCCAAGATGAGAACAGTAGTCTGAATGATCCAAATGAGACAAATTATCAATGCTCATCTCAAAATTACCCCTAAACAAGATCGGAGGTTACATCGGCCGAAACGTTGTGACAATAACATCCAAGATGAGAACAGTAGTCTGAATGATCCAAATGAGACAAATTATCAATGCTCATCTCAAAATCACCCCTAAACAAGATTGGAGGTTACATCGGCCGAAACGTTGTGACAATAACATCCAAGATGAGAACAGTAGTCTGAATGATCCAAATGAGACAAATTATCAATGCTCATCTCAAAATCACCCCTAAACAAGATTGGAGGTTACATCGGCCGAAACGTTGTGACAATAACATCCAAGATGAGAACAGTAGTCTAAATGATCCAAATGAGACAAATTATCAATGCTCATCTCAAAATTACCCCTAAACAAGATCGGAGGTTACATCGGCCGAAACGTTGTGGCAATAACATCCAAGATGAGAACAGTAGTCTGAATGCTCCCATTGAGACAAATTATCAATGCTCATCTCAAAATTACCCCTAAACAAGATCGGAGGTTACATCGGCCGAAACGTTGTGGCAATAACATCCAAGATGAGAACAGTAGTCTGAATGATCCAAATGAGACAAATTATCAATGCTCATCTCAAAATCACCCCTAAACAAGATTGGAGGTTACATCGGCCGAAACGTTGTGACAATAACATCCAAGATGAGAACAGTAGTCTAAATGATCCAAATGAGACAAATTATCAATGCTCATCTCAAAATTACCCCTAAACAAGATCGGAGGTTACATCGGCCGAAACGTTGTGGCAATAACATCCAAGATGAGAACAGTAGTCTGAATGATCCAAATGAGACAAATTATCAATGCTCATCTCAAAATTACCCCTAAACAAGATCGGAGGTTACATCGGCCGAAACGTTGTGGCAATAACATCCAAGATGAGAACAGTAGTCTGAATGATCCAAATGAGACAAATTATCAATGCTCATCTCAAAATCACCCCTAAACAAGATTGGAGGTTACATCGGCCGAAACGTTGTGACAATAACATCCAAGATGAGAACAGTAGTCTGAATGATCCAAATGAGACAAATTATCAATGCTCATCTCAAAATCACCCCTAAACAAGATTGGAGGTTACATCGGCCGAAACGTTGTGACAATAACATCCAAGATGAGAACAGTAGTCTAAATGATCCAAATGAGACAAATTATCAATGCTCATCTCAAAATTACCCCTAAACAAGATCGGAGGTTACATCGGCCGAAACGTTGTGGCAATAACATCCAAGATGAGAACAGTAGTCTGAATGATCCAAATGAGACAAATTATCAATGCTCATCTCAAAATTACCCCTAAACAAGATCGGAGGTTACATCGGCCGAAACGTTGTGGCAATAACATCCAAGATGAGAACAGTAGTCTGAATGATCCAAATGAGACAAATTATCAATGCTCATCTCAAAATTACCCCTAAACAAGATTGGAGGTTACATCGGCCGAAACGTTGTGGCAATAACATCCAAGATGAGAACAGTAGTCTGAATGATCCAAATGAGACAAATTATCAATGCTCATCTCAAAATTACCCCTAAACAAGATCGGAGGTTACATCGGCCGAAACGTTGTGGCAATAACATCCAAGATGAGAACAGTAGTCTGAATGATCCAAATGAGACAAATTATCAATGCTCATCTCAAAATTACTCCTAAACAAGATTGGAGGTTACATCGGCCGAAACGTTGTGGCAATAACATCCAAGATGAGAACAGTAGTCTGAATGATCCAAATGAGACAAATTATCAATGCTCATCTCAAAATCACCCCTAAACAAGATTAAAGGTTACATCGGCCGAAACGTTGTGACAATAACATCCAAGATGAGAACAGTAGTCTGAATGATCCAAATGAGACAAATTATCAATGCTCATCTCAAAATTACCCCATAACAAGATCGGAGGTTACATCGGCCGAAACGTTGTGGCAATAACATCCAAGATGAGAACAGTAGTCTGAATGATCCAAATGAGACAAATTATCAATGCTCATCTCAAAATCACCCCATAAACAAGATTGGAGGTTACATCGGCCGAAACGTTGTGGCAATAACATCCAAGATGAGAACAGTAGTCTGAATGATCCAAATGAGACAAATTATCAATGCTAATCTCAAAATCACCCCTAAACAAGATTGGAGGTTACATCGGCCGAAACGTTGTGACAATAACATCCAAGATGAGAACAGTAGTCTGAATGATCCAAATGAGACAAATTATCAATGCTCATCTCAAAATTACCCCTAAACAAGATTGGAGGTTACATCGGCCGAAACGTTGTGACAATAACATCCAAGATGAGAACAGTAGTCTGAATGATCCAAATGAGACAAATTATCAATGCTCATCTCAAAATTACCCCTAAACAAGATCGGAGGTTACATCGGCCGAAACTTTGTGGCAATAACATCCAAGATGAGAACAGTAGTCTGAATGATCCAAATGAGACAAATTATCAATGCTCATCTCAAAATTACCCCTAAACAAGATCGGAGGTTACATCGGCCGAAACGTTGTGGCAATAACATTCAAGATGAGAACAGTAGTCTGAATGATCCAAATGAGACAAATTATCAATGCTCATCTCAAAATTACCCCATAACAAGATCGGAGGTTACATCGGCCGAAACGTTGTGACAATAACATCCAAGATGAGAACAGTAGTCTGAATGATCCAAATGAGACAAATTATCAATGCTCATCTCAAAATTACCCCATAACAAGATCGGAGGTTACATCGGCCGAAACGTTGTGGCAATAACATCCAAGATGAGAACAGTAGTCTGAATGATCCAAATGAGACAAATTATCAATGCTCATCTCAAAATCACCCCTAAACAAGATTGGAGGTTACATCGGCCGAAACGTTGTGACAATAACATCCAAGATGAGAACAGTAGTCTGAATGATCCAAATGAGACAAATTATCAATGCTCATCTCAAAATTACCCCTAAACAAGATCGGAGGTTACATCGGCCGAAACGTTGTGGCAATAACATCCAAGATGAGAACAGTAGTCTGAATGATCCAAATGAGACAAATTATCAATGCTCATCTCAAAATTACCCCTAAACAAGATCGGAGGTTACATCGGCCGAAACGTTGTGGCAATAACATCCAAGATGAGAACAGTAGTCTGAATGATCCAAATGAGACAAATTATCAATGCTCATCTCAAAATTACCCCTAAACAAGATTGGAGGTTACATCGGCCGAAACGTTGTGGCAATAACATCCAAGATGAGAACAGTAGTCTGAATGATCCAAATGAGACAAATTATCAATGCTCATCTCAAAATTACCCCTAAACAAGATTGGAGGTTACATCGGCCGAAACGTTGTGGCAATAACATCCAAGATGAGAACAGTAGTCTGAATGATCCAAATGAGACAAATTATCAATGCTCATCTCAAAATTACCCCTAAAAAAGATCGGAGGTTACATCGGCCGAAACGTTGTGGCAATAACATCCAAGATGAGAACAGTAGTCTGAATGATCCAAATGAGACAAATTATCAATGCTCATCTCAAAATTACTCCTAAACAAGATTGGAGGTTACATCGGCCGAAACGTTGTGGCAATAACATCCAAGATGAGAACAGTAGTCTGAATGATCCAAATGAGACAAATTATCAATGCTCATCTCAAAATCACCCCTAAACAAGATTGGAGGTTACATCGGCCGAAACGTTGTGACAATAACATCCAAGATGAGAACAGTAGTCTGAATGATCCAAATGAGACAAATTATCAATGCTCATCTCAAAATTACCCCATAACAAGATCGGAGGTTACATCGGCCGAAACGTTGTGGCAATAACATCCAAGATGAGAACAGTAGTCTGAATGATCCAAATGAGACAAATTATCAATGCTCATCTCAAAATCACCCCTAAACAAGATTGGAGGTTACATCGGCCGAAACGTTGTGGCAATAACATCCAAGATGAGAACAGTAGTCTGAATGATCCAAATGAGACAAATTATCAATGCTAATCTCAAAATCACCCCTAAACAAGATTGGAGGTTACATCGGCTGAAACGTTGTGACAATAACATCCAAGATGAGAACAGTAGTCTGAATGATCCAAATGAGACAAATTATCAATGCTCATCTCAAAATTACCCCTAAACAAGATTGGAGGTTACATCGGCCGAAACGTTGTGACAATAACATCCAAGATGAGAACAGTAGTCTGAATGATCCAAATGAGACAAATTATCAATGCTCATCTCAAAATTACCCCTAAACAAGATCGGAGGTTACATCGGCCGAAACTTTGTGGCAATAACATCCAAGATGAGAACAGTAGTCTGAATGATCCAAATGAGACAAATTATCAATGCTCATCTCAAAATTACCCCTAAACAAGATCGGAGGTTACATCGGCCGAAACGTTGTGGCAATAACATTCAAGATGAGAACAGTAGTCTGAATGATCCAAATGAGACAAATTATCAATGCTCATCTCAAAATTACCCCATAACAAGATCGGAGGTTACATCGGCCGAAACGTTGTGGCAATAACATCCAAGATGAGAACAGTAGTCTGAATGATCCAAATGAGACAAATTATCAATGCTCATCTAAAAATTACCCCTAAACAAGATTGGAGGTTACATCGGCCGAAACGTTGTGGCAATAACATCCAAGATGAGAACAGTAGTCTGAATGATCCAAATGAGACAAATTATAAATGCTCATGTCAAAATTACCCCTAAACAAGATCGGAGGTTACATCGGCCGAAACGTTGTGGCAATAACATCCAAGATGAGAACAGTTGTCTGAATGATCCAAATGAGACAAATTATAAATGCTCATGTCAAAATTACCCCTAAACAAGATCGGAGGTTACATCGGCCGAAACGTTGTGGCAATAACATCCAAGATGAGAACAGTAGTCTGAATGATCCAAATGAGACAAATTATAAATGCTCATGTCAAAATTACCCCTAAACAAGATCGGAGGTTACATCGGCCGAAACGTTGTGGCAATAACATCCAAGATGAGAACAGTAGTCTGAATGATCCAAATGAGACAAATTATAAATGCTCATGTCAAAATTACCCCTAAACAAGATTGGAGGTTACATCGGCCGAAACGTTGTGGCAATAACATCCAAGATGAGAACAGTAGTCTGAATGATCCAAATGAGACAAATTATCAATGCTCATGTCAAAATTACCCCTAAACAAGATTGGAGGTTACATCGGCTGAAACGTTGTGGCAATAACATCCAAGATGAGAACAGTAGTCTGAATGATCCAAATGAGACAAATTATCAATGCTCATCTCAAATTACCCCTAAACAAGATTGGAGGTTACATCGGCCGAAACGTTGTGGCAATAACATCCAAGATGAGAACAGTAGTCTGAATGATCGAAATGAGACAAATTATCAATGCTCATCTCAAATTACCCCTAAACAAGATTGGAGGTTACATCGGCTGAAACGTTGTGGCAATAACATCCAAGATGAGAACAGTAGTCTGAATGATCCAAATGAGACAAATTATCAATGCTCATGTCAAAATTACCCCTAAACAAGATTGGAGGTTACATCGGCCGAAACGTTGTCGCAATAACATCCAAGATGAGAACAGTAGTCTGAATGATCCAAATGAGACAAATTATAAATGCTCATGTCAAAATTACCCCTAAACAAGATTGGAGGTTACATCGGCCGAAACGTTGTGGCAATAACATCCAAGATGAGAACAGTAGTCTGAATGATCCCAATGAGACAAATTATCAATGCTCATCTCAAAATTACCCCTAAACAAGATCGGAGGTTACATCGGCCGAAACGTTGTGGCAATAACATCCAAGATGAGAACAGTAGTCTGAATGATCCAAATGAGACAAATTATCAATGCTCATCTAAAAATTACCCCTAAACAAGATTGGAGGTTACATCGGCCGAAACGTTGTGGCAATAACATCCAAGATGAGAACAGTAGTCTGAATGATCCAAATGAGACAAATTATCAATGCTCATCTAAAAATTACCCCTAAACAAGATTGGAGGTTACATCGGCCGAAACGTTGTGGCAATAACATCCAAGATGAGAACAGTAGTCTGAATGATCCAAATGAGACAAATTATAAATGCTCATGTCAAAATTACCCCTAAACAAGATTGGAGGTTACATCGGCCGAAACGTTGTGGCAATAACATCCAAGATGAGAACAGTAGTCTGAATGATCCAAATGAGACAAATTATAAATGCTCATGTCAAAATTACCCCTAAACAAGATCGGAGGTTACATCGGCCGAAACGTTGTGGCAATAACATCCAAGATGAGAACAGTAGTCTGAATGATCCAAATGAGACAAATTATAAATGCTCATGTCAAAATTAACCCTAAACAAGATCGGAGGTTACATCGGCCGAAACGTTGTGGCAATAACATCCAAGATGAGAATAGTAGTCTGAATGATCCAAATGAGATAAATTATAAATGCTCATGTCAAAATTACCCCTAAACAAGATTGGAGGTTACATCGGCCGAAACGTTGTGGCAATAACATCCAAGATGAGAACAGTAGTCTGAATGATCAAAATGAAACAAATTATCAATGCTCATCTAAAAATTACCCCTAAACAAGATTGGAGGTTACATCGGCCGAAACGTTGTGGCAATAACATCCAAGATGAGAACAGTAGTCTGAATGATCCAAATGAGACAAATTATAAATGCTCATGTCAAAATTACCCCTAAACAAGATTGGAGGTTACATCGGCCGAAACGTTGTGGCAATAACATCCAAGATGAGAACAGTAGTCTGAATGATCCAAATGAGACAAATTATAAATGCTCATGTCAAAATTACCCCTAAACAAGATTGGAGGTTACATCGGCCGAAACGTTGTGGCAATAACATCTAAGATGAGAACAGTAGTCTGAATGATCCAAATAATCCAAATTATCAATGCTCATCTCAAAATTACCCCTGAACAAGATTGGAGGTTACATCGGCCGAAACGTTGTGGCAATAACATCCAAAATGAGAACAATAGTCTGAATGATCCAAATGAGACAAATTATCAATGCTCATCTCAAAATTACCCCTAAACAAGATCGGAGGTTACATCGGCCGAAACGTTGTGGCAATAACATCCAAGATGAGAACAGTAGTCTGAATGATCCAAATGAGACAAATTATCAATGCTCATCTCAAAATTACCCCTAAACAAGATTGGAGGTTACATCGGCCGAAACGTTGTGGCAATAACATCCAAGATGAGAACAGTAGTCTGAATGATCCAAATGAGACAAATTATCAATGCTCATCTAAAAATTACCCCTAAACAAGATGTGAGGTTACATCGGCCGAAACGTTGTGGCAATAACATCCAATATGAGAACAGTAGTCTGAATGATCCAAATGAGACAAATTATCAATGCTCATCTAAAAATTACCCCTAAACAAGATCGGAGGCTACATCGGCCGAAACGTTGTGGCAATAACATCCAAGATGAGAACAGTAGTCTGAATGATCCAAATAATCCAAATTATCAATGCTCATCTCAAAATTACCCCCAAACAAGATCGGAGGTTACATCGGCCGAAACGTTGTGGCAATAACATCCAAGATGAGAACAGTAGTCTGAATGATCCAAATGAGACAAATTATCAATGCTCATCTCAAAATTACCCCTAAACAAGATTGGAGGTTACATCGGCCGAAACGTTGTGGCAATAACATCCAAGATGAGAACAGTAGTCTGAATGATCCAAATGAGACAAATTATCAATGCTCATCTCAAAATTACCCTAAACAAGATTGGAGGTTACATCGGCCGAAACGTTGTGGCAATAACATCCAAGATGAGAACAGTAGTCTGAATGATCCAAATAATCCAAATTATCAATGCTCATCTCAAAATTACCCCTAAACAAGATCGGAGGTTACATCGGCCGAAACGTTGTGGCAATAACATCCAAGATGAGAACAGTAGTCTGAATGATCCAAATGAGACAAATTATCAATGCTCATCTCAAAATTACCCCTAAACAAGATTGGAGGTTACATCGGCCGAAACGTTGTGGCAATAACATCCAAGATGAGAACAGTAGTCTGAATGATCCAAATGAGACAAATTATCAATGCTCATCTCAAAATTACCCCTAAACAAGATCAGAGGTTACATCGGCCGAAACGTTGTGGCAATAACATCCAAGATGAGAACAGTAGTCTGAATGATACAAATGAGACAAATTATCAATGCTCATCTCAAAATTACCCCTAAACAAGATCGGAGGTTACATCAACCGAAACGTTGTGGCAATAACATCCAAGATGAGAACAGTAGTCTGAATGATCCAAATGAGACAAATTATCAATGCTCATCTCAAAATTACCCTAAACAAGATTGGAGGTTACATCGGCCGAAACGTTGTGGCAATAAAATCCAAGATGAGAACAGTAGTCTGAATGATCCAAATAATCCAAATTATCAATGCTCATCTCAAAATTACCCCTAAACAAGATTGGAGGTTACATCGGCCGAAACGTTGTGGCAATAACATCCAAGATGAGAACAGTAGTCTGAATGATCCAAATAAGACAAATTATCAATGCTCATCTCAAAATTACCCCTAAACAAGATCGGAGGTTACATCGGCCGAAACGTTGTGGCAATAACATCCAAGATGAGAACAGTAGTCTGAATGATCCAAATGAGACAAATTATCAATGCTCATCTCAAAATTACCCCTAAACAAGATTGGAGGTTACATCGGCCGAAACGTTGTGGCAATAACATCCAAGATGAGAACAGTAGTCTGAATGATCCAAATGAGACAAATTATCAATGCTCATCTCAAAATTACCCCCCTAAACAAGATTGGAGGTTACATCGGCCGAAACGTTGTGGCAATAACATCCAAGATGAGAACAGTAGTCTGAATGATCCAAAGGAGACAAATTATCAATGCTCATCTCAAAATTACCCCTAAACAAGATTGGAGGTTACATCGGCCGAAACGTTGTGGCAATAACATCCAAGATGAGAACAGTAGTCTGAATGATCCAAAGGAGACAAATTATCAATGCTCATTTCAAAATTACCCCTAAACAAGATTGGAGGTTACATCGGCCGAAACGTTGTGGCAATAACATCCAAGATGAGAACAGTAGTCTGAATGATCCAAATGAGACAAATTATCAATGCTCATCTCAAAATTACCCCTAAACAAGATTGGAGGTTACATCGGCCGAAACGTTGTGGCAATAACATCCAAGATGAGAACAGTAGTCTGAATGATCCAAAGGAGACAAATTATCAATGCTCATCTCAAAATTACCCCTAAACAAGATTGGAGGTTACATCGGCCGAAACGTTGTGGCAATAACATCCAAGATGAGAACAGTAGTCTGAATGATCCAAATGAGACAAATTATCAATGCTCATCTCAAAATTACCCCTAAACAAGATTGGAGGTTACATCGGCCGAAACGTTGTGGCAATAACATCCAAGATGAGAACAGTAGTCTGAATGATCCAAAGGAGACAAATTATCAATGCTCATCTCAAAATTACTCCTAAACAAGATTGGAGGTTACATCGGCCGAAACGTTGTGGCAATAACATCCAAGATGAGAACAGTAGTCTGAATGATCCAAAGGAGACAAATTATCAATGCTCATCTCAAAATTACCCCTAAACAAGATTGGAGGTTACATCGGCCGAAACGTTGTGGCAATAACATCCAAGATGAGAACAGTAGTCTGAATGATCCAAATGAGACAAATTATCAATGCTCATCTCAAAATTACTCCTAAACAAGATTGGAGGTTACATCGGCCGAAACGTTGTGGCAATAACATCCAAGATGAGAACAGTAGTCTGAATGATCCAAAGGAGACAAATTATCAATGCTCATCTCAAAATTACCCCTAAACAAGATTGGAGGTTACATCGGCCGAAACGTTGTGGCAATAACATCCAAGATGAGAACAGTAGTCTGAATGATCGAAATGAGACAAATTATCAATGCTCATCTCAAAATTACCCCTAAACAAGATTGGAGGTTACATCGGCCGAAACGTTGTGGCAATAACATCCAAGATGAGAACAGTAGTCTGAATGATCGAAATGAGACAAATTATCAATGCTCATCTCAAAATTACCCCTAAACAAGATTGGAGGTTACATCGGCCGAAACGTTGTGGCAATAACATCCAAGATGAGAACAGTAGTCTGAATGATCCAAATGAGACAAATTATCAATGCTCATCTAAAAATTACCCCTAAACAAGATTGGAGGTTACATCGGCCGAAACGTTGTGGCAATAACATTCAAGATGAGAACAGTAGTCTGAATGATCCAAAGGAGACAAATTATCAATGCTCATCTCAAAATTACCCCTAAACAAGATTGGAGGTTACATCGGCCGAAACGTTGTGGCAATAACATCCAAGATGAGAACAGTAGTCTGAATGATCGAAATGAGACAAATTATCAATGCTCATCTAAAAATTACCCCTAAACAAGATTGGAGTTTACATCGGCCGAAACGTTGTGGCAATAACATCCAAGATGAGAACAGTAGTCTGAATGATCCAAATGAGACAAATTATCAATGCTCATCTCGAAATTACCCCTAAACAAGATTGGAGGTTACATCGGCCGAAACGTTGTGGCAATAACATCCAAGATGAGAACAGTAATCTGAATGATCCAAATGAGACAAATTATCAATGCTCATCTCAAAATTACCCCTAAACAAGATTGGAGGTTACATCGGCCGAAACGTTGTGGCAATAACATCCAAGATGAGAACAGTAGTCTGAATGATCCAAATGAGACAAATTAGCAATGCTCATCTCAAAATTACCCCTAAACAAGATTGGAGGTTACATCGGCCGAAACGTTGTGGCAATAACATCCAAGATGAGAACAGTAGTCTGAATGATCCAAATGAGACAAATTAGCAATGCTCATCTCAAAATTACCCCTAAACAAGATTGGAGGTTACATCGGCCGAAACGTTCTGGCAATAACATCCAAGATGAGAACAGTAGTCTGAATACTCTAAATAATGCAAATTATCAATCGTCAACAAAAACGTTTTAAAACATAATATCAAAGAAATATGTATGCTGAACTTGG